>JAODXP020007047.1:0-69780 GCA_027497455.2 Sardinella longiceps | reverse complement strand
CGCGTGCGCATGTGTGTGTGTGTATGTGTTGGTAGAGAAGATTTGGCAAATTGTTCACGGGTGCAACCCACATACCCATGCTCTGCTGCTCATCCCATAAATGCATGTTTGAAACTAAATTAAAAAGGCTTCCCAATGCTATTAAACTTTGTCCAATGCTTTACGACTTTGTTGAATTACTACCACAGAGAAATTATGTAACCTACTAAAACACAAATTTCCTTACTTTAGTAACAATTTCACGTCTCTGCGATTTGTATCATATTTCATATCCTACTTCATGTCTCTCAGGAAAGATAATATGCTTTATCTCCCTCTCATATCTCACCTACAACTACTGCTTCAGTTGAGGGGAAGTGGAAATATTCTGTACAGCACCACCATCTTGTGTCAGAATTTGACAACCACAGTATTGTTGAAGGCTCCCCTGAGGTTGTGATGTGTATTGAATGGAGTTTTGATTTTCCTCATACCTGTTTGGAACATATTCATATATGAATACTGTAAGAACAAATAGATTGTTTAAGTAGAACTTAAAAACAAACAACTGAAAATTAAGCTGAGTACTGTGGAAATTGCATCGACTACACATCGATTGTTTTGCTGTTAGTGATACAGCATTTAGCACCATGTTCCTCAGTGATATGGCATACTCATCTGTTTACATATTTAGGTAGAAGCTTTTTTCAACCTTGTTTGTCCCAGATACATTTTACAGTTTATGTTTTGCTATACCCTTTTCCAATTATTTTTCAATGTTGACATACATTCTAATGTAATCATGGCTCTCTGGCTCCATTCATAAAAACATACAAGTATTGTGATTAATCTTTACAGTAAATTCCATGTAATCATTATAGTACTGACAAAGGTAAATAGTGTGAGTTTATTCCGCAAATTATGAGTCAAAGATCAATGTTGGGGTGTTGCAGCAGCTACCTTTCCAGGAAGGAGCAAGATAGGGCATAATAGCATACATCAACATTTCTTGTTATTACTGTTCATGGATTCCTGCAAAATGCATGACATAAACTTAATGGGTATTTTAATTAGTCAAGAGTAAAATTAATGGCTGCAGTAGAAGGTGATATTGGAGAGATTAATTCATATTCATGCAAAAACAAAACCTGCATTTCTGAACTATCGACATCAACATCTTGCAACTGTTCCTGGGCCCGGGGTTTGTTATAACATCTGGCTTTTCAAATGCAAATTGTGTAATGTAGTGTAGTGTTAGCCTGGCAAGCTATCTTACAACATTAAAATGTGTAGTCAGGTATCGATAGACCAAACTCAATTGTGGGTACACAAGGCAGTTATGTTACAAACTGCTTCTGCACACAATTAGGATAGCCTTTGACTAATCAGAGGAACAAACAAGATGTAAACACTAATTCTAAAGACCATTGTTTTTCGGCAAAGCCCACCCTAAACACAGTGTTGTGTCCAACCAATAACATTCCCTATGACTTGCAACTAATAATACTGGCTGAGCAAATCTACAACCGAATTCCAAAAAAGTTGGGACACTTTATAAATTGTTAATAAAAATGAAATCCAATCATTTACAAATCTCATAAACCTATATATTGTTCACAATAGAATATAGATAACATGGCAAATGTTTAAAGTGAGACTTTTTGAAATAATATGCCGAATATTGGCTCATTTTGGATTTTATGAGAGCTACACATCCCAAAATAGTTGGGACGGGTAGCAATAAGAGGCCAGAAAAGTAAAATTTTCATATGAGGGACAGCTTGAGGACCCAATTGCAACTTATTTGGTCAATTGGCAACATGATTTGGTATGAAAAGAGCCTCCGAGAGTGGCATGGACTCTCAGAAATCAAGATGAGCAGAGGATCACCAGTTCCCCAAATGGTGCAGCAAGAAGTAGTGGTCCGAGATCACAAGGGAGTTTCTCAGACAAAAATTGCAAAGAGTTTGAAGGTATAATCATCTACAGCGCATATCATCATCCAAAGATTCAGAGAATCTGGAACAATCTCTGTGCATAAGGGTCAAGGCCGGAAAACCATACTGGATGCCAATGATCATTGGGTCCTTAGATGGCACTGCATCACATACAGGAATGCTAAAGTAATGGATATCACAAACTGGCCTTAGGACTACTTCCAGAAAACATTGTCAGTGAACACAATCCACTGTGTCATTCGCCATAGCCAGCTAAAACTCTATAGGCCAAAAAAGAAGCCATTCCTAAACATGATCCAGAAGCACAGGCGTTTTTTTCTGGGCCAAGGCTCATTTAAAATGGACTGTGACTGTAGTGGAAAACAGTGGAAAACTGTTCTGTGGTCAGACGAATCAAAAGTCAAAGTTCTTTTCAGAAAACTGGGATGCCATACCATCCGGACAAGGACAACCCAAGTTGTTATTGCTTATTGTTAGCGCTCATTTCAGAAGGCTGCATCTCTGATGGTATGGAGATGCATGAGTGTGTGTGGCATGGCCAGCTTATGCATCTGGAAAGGCACCATCAAGTCTGCAGTCCAGATCTTTCACCCATAGAAAGCTTTTGGTGCATCATACATAGGAATACATGACAAAGAGGACCTAAGACAGTTGAGCATCTAGAAGCCTGTATTAGACAAGAATGGGACAACATTCTCTCCACAACTTCTCTCCACAGTCCCCAGACGTTTGCAGACTGTTTTAAAAGGAAGAGTGGATGCCACACAGTGGTAAATGTGGCCTTGTCCCAACTATTTTGGGATGTGTAGATGCCATAAAAATGAAAATCAACTTATTTTCCCCTTAAAATGATACATTTCCTCAGTTTCAACATTTGATATGTGATCTATGTTGTATTCTGAGTAAAATATGGAAATTTGAAACTTCCACGTCACTGCATTCTGTTTTTATTCACAATTTGTAAAGTGTCCCAACTATTTTGGAATTCGGTTGTATTTGAGGTGCTAAAGTACATCTATTTGACTATTTCTAGGCGAGTTTGGTGTAGTTCTACCTTGTCACAATGGTGAATGTTAAGGTGCCTACAAACCAAAGATCCGCGGCGGGATGGGCTGCGAGGTTTTAAAAACCAATGAGTTGCAAACTGGCGTAAATTCGTGTCCATTTCACTGTTGTTTGGATGAAAATGATTTTGATTATTAACAGACAAGTTTGAGTTAATTAGGCCTATATTGCATTTTGATTTATCAATTTTGATAAAAGCCCCCACTTGAAGAATTGAACTAATATTTTGGCATTTCCCACTTATTGTACCTTTATATATCACCTAGAAGTCATTGAGATTGATAAATTTATAAATGTTCCAGAATAAATTGTGGGTAAATGTGATTTGTACCTTCTCAGCCCATTCACTGTCAAAACAATTTTATAGTGGCTTCCACCATCAACTACACAATTCCACATGTAGAATTACCGACAGAAACATAAGTAAAAGGCTTTGTTTAATTCTTAGCCAACTGGATGGCACAACCGGCATGCATAGAGCCTCTTTTTAACAGTGAATTGCAAAAACTGTTGCAACTGTCACTGTTTGTCTACTCTACATTTCATAACTCTGTGTCCCACACCCTTCATACACCCATTTTTCTTGGTGCAACAGTTCACAAACTCTTACTCAACTATTGACAATTGTTAAAGGTCCTATAAATAAAGACATGGGCAGGCATGGACTGGCCATAGGGCATACAGGGCAATGCCTGGTGGGCCCTGTCATTTTTGGGTGGAGGCTGTCATAATTTGCTGATCATTTTCTTAAGGGATATTGGACCAGTCCAATTGAATCTCTAAAGTTCATGCAATGTGTCCAACTAACATTTTTTTAGCTTGCCATGAAGTTATTATTACCTCTGTGTCACGACCCTCTGCTTCCCTGTCAGTTGGGATGCCATGGAGTCCTGGCAGGCGGGCCTGCTGAGTGGCAATCATTGGCCTCACCTGCCTGTGCTTTCACCTGGCCGCTGCCTACAAAAGCAGGAGCAGCGTTCCCCTGCACACACATTCCCCTGCTCCTCGACACGCACACCACTACTCTCATACATTTTGCCCAACTACATACACGCATGCATCCATACAACCATTCACCAACGCCACTCTGATTCCTGCCGGCCATCCATCCTTACATTCAGAACCCGTTCCCCTAGACATTTTAGGTGATTTTCACTCCTGACAAATACATTTACTTTTGTATAGTACTTTTGGTTCCCGTCTCCGTTCATGTTTGCGGCCCAACGAGCCTGGGTCGTGACATTTGCCAAGGAGGTTATGTTTTTTAGCTCTCCCAAGGAGGTTATGTTTTCGGTAGCGTTGGTTTGTCTTTCTGTCTCTGTCTGTTTGTTTGTCTGTTTGTCAGCAGGATGACTCGAAAAGTGCTGCACGGATTTGGATGAAATTTTCGGACAATGTGTACATTTTGGGAAAAGCAAGAACTGATTTGATTTTGGTGGCGATCGGTGATCCAGAACATGATCTGGAATTGATGTTGTGTCTGTGACCACATTGCCTTGGCAGAGGTCTGCGGCCAAAAATGTCCGGCCACAAATATCCTGTCCCAGTTAGTATGGCCTTGCACATGAGCCTGAATGCCCCCATAGGGCATACAGGGCAATGCCCGGTGGGCCAACGGTCATTTTTGGGCTGGGGCTGTCATAATTTACTCATTTTATATTGAATAAAATCATGGTGGGCCGCCATGGCCAAAAATGCCCGGGCCATTTTTTGGTCCCAGTCCGGCCCTGCTACTGGATGGAAAGAAATGACGTCTGTGGCACCAGTAAGAAAGACTGTTACATCAAGCATTTTTGGTAGTGGCCTTACAAAATGTTTCTGCCTAGCATGCTAGGTTAATTGACGTATAGTTGTAGGCCTACTGTATAGTGCATTTCCACCACGGCCCAGGCCCAGCCCGAGGCTTTTCCCCGGGCTCAAACACTGCAGTTTAGCCCCAGTCTTGGCTATTTTTGGCCGACATTATTTGCTATTCTTTTGGGAATGGCATGCATTCCACAATTTTTGGCTAACAATTTTTTTTATGAAATGCGCATGAAAGACATGGGACTTGATACAGGGATATAAGTTTCATCAATATCAAAGATGTGATCTGCATGTCAACATCTCAATGGTAGATACGCCCATGCAAGCATGTAGAGTTGTTGCAGCATGACAATGACTTTGCAAACAGTTTTGTTTGTGTAATCACATTTTAGGATCTTATCAAGGGGTTAATACGTGTGTTAACCTTAAGGCAATTTTCCATTTTCTAAACTGTTCACTTACATTGCACATTGTACTGTATGTGTAGCCTGGGAGTTCCCATACTCCTTAGCGCGCTTATTTCATTTCACTCTGCAAAGTAGCATGGTGACCTTGGCTGATTTTCTCGCCTGCTTTCGGTATCCAATCGCAGAACAAAAAGGTATTTGTACGGCCATTCGACATTCGTAGCGCCCAATAAACGGCTCTTGACAACCGTAAACAATGCTTCCGCTGCGAGAAATGAAATAGGTAGGTCTCCAGACTAAATATCACTTGTGATTTTTAGTTTGGTATGTGCACAATTGTACAACAGACCACCAGATGTTGAGGTGTTGGTATCCCAGATGATCAACGTTCTATATTGTCAATGAAATCTTCAATAGTTGGCTGCCCATGCTTCACTCCTCTGTTCCACATGGGCCTGTTGTTAACATACTGTACATCACCTGGAGGACAGCATGTGGTCCTGAAGGACAGAGAGACCAGATTGACTCTGGTCTTTTAACACCAGAATATTCTTCCAACTTGACTCCACCTGGTACAAGAGTACCCTGCTTGCCGGCTACCTCTTCCACAGCCCTCACATAGGAAGGGCCACACAACTAGGAGTTTCATGATAGCCCTAGATTCTGCTTGCTCGGCTGCTGTAGTTTGAACATTTTTGACATTAATCTGTCTTTAAGTTCACCTATTAGTTTTGATATTGGCTTTTTTGGACACACAGTAATGTGAGATTTTCTCAGTCTTCCTGCATTCTTCTTTTCCCATCAGTTTCCTCTAACTTCTATCTCGATATCAAAGTGAGGTCCTTTTTTCAGCCACATTGACTTCTATCTTATCAAGGAACTCTGTCACTTGTGTAGTATATGATGAATATTGACAACATGACAGCTGCATTTGTTTATTAGCCACTGTCATATTTCTTTCTCTTCAGAAGAAATCTCCCGAAAGAACCAAAAACACAAATAAATCGAAATGGAAAAAAAACATGTCCTTTGTAAAATTCCTCAGGTCTCTTTAAAGCAAGATATAATGGTCTCCAGAAATTAACATGCCGAGCCAGGTGACACCCAACCCCCCCCCCCCCCGGTGTGTGTGTCTCTGTTGGCCATGACTTGCTATACTGATATTTCCTTGGTTATAATGTGGGAGTGGGTGTGTTGATGCTTTCAGCTGCAGCTTATAAGAACGCAGGGTGTCATAACACCCTCTTAACACCGGGCAGTGCTAGTGCTAGGAGGTAAGAGATCATTATTCATTTGACCAATCTTTATTTTCTATTGTACTGTGTTTGTCCATTCTGTCAGTCTTATCCATAAACTTAAATTTTCATTCAGAATAACAAATTCAATGGTCTGTTAGAATCAGTAAATCTTTTCCTGGAAGGGCAACTTCTTATTTGAACTGATTCCTGCTCATTATGTTACATACAGAATCCTCAGTGGAAACCAGTGGAGACTTGACTGAAGATGAGGTTCCCTCTGCTGTTATCAGCTTTGACCGTGTTGTTTTTGTCTGCTGACTCTGTTGGTAAGTATGCTTTTCATGTCTTGTTACTGTGGTAAGACAGTCAGTGAAATATCTTTCTGAATATATGAATCATCATGATTTTACATTTTCTTCCAGGTCCAGATGAGTTTCAATGCTCTTCAGGTTCCAGGCGTGGTGAGCATGTCTTCAACCATGGTCTCCTGAACGTCCATTGTGATATGGTGAAAGATATACTGAAGTTTCTGAGTGTCAATGAAAATGCTGTCTTCACGCGGCTCCGAGAAAAAGTTGCCTCCGTCCTCAGCAAGACTGAAAGAAACTCAATTGATGAAATGGTGGTCTTCTTTGAAAGAGCTGACGCCTATAATAACGAAAATGCGGAGGCATTTGGCAGATCTGTCCAGCTGCTTCGGAATAATGTTCGCGCCTACCTGTTGAAAGTAACCGAGACACCCCAAAAAAATAAGCCACATCCCTCTACGCCTAACTTAAACACACTCCGTAATAATGTTAGAGTCGCTGTGGACGATATGATCAACCGAGAGGTATATATAGACAGGGCTGCCAGGGATAAGTGGCTAAACGATAATAAAAATAGAGCAAATGCAAGAACCACATATGATAATCTGAATAACAGAATACAGTCCATGCTTAGGAATATTCTACAGGACTTCAAAAGAGTAATAGATGAAGTTACATATTACCGTAAATATGGTACATGGGGAATTTACATTGAGTAAAGCGATATTATTTCATCACAAGAAAACTTTTAAAATCAAATGCTCCATTTTAACTGAAGTTATTATTGTATGGAGCATATAGGAAGTATGTAAAGGGTCATGTTTGTCTGGATATTTTTAATTATGAATTAATTCTGTAATATTATATGTGTAATATGATTGTTAAGAGTAAACATCTTTAGTTTTGTCTTGCAGCAATAAAAAGGAACAAAAAAAAAATAAATGAAAATGACACATTGTGTATCATGTATTTGTATTTTTATCTGTATGTGTGTGTGTTGTTCAGCACAAAATTCAGCTGAGAGGGATATTTGAAACATACATATTCATCAATATTGTGGTCCAAACAAAAGCCCAGAGGTATCACAGTAGTAAACTTCACGGGCGTAGTCCCTTCCTCACTTTTCAAGATGCTACAACATGACATCTCTGTGCTCTGTGCATTTTTCATTGAAATGCAAGGCAATAACAGTGAACAGCAGGTCGGTGGCTAACAAGACTTTTATACTGAATGACTTTTTCCTTCGTCACAGTCTGGATTTACTGTTTTTAACTGAGACTTGGATCCCCAAAGCCAGATAAAGATTTTATCTCTGTATTCTCTGACTTTCTTTTCTGTGTAGCACATATTTTGTTCCTGGGTGGAAAGTGTTATTTCCTGACTCCTAGGTCTGCATTTAGAAGGATTATGGCCATTATAATGTTTAAACTTTGCTTTTGTGGTTTTAATCATGAAAAATTTATTGTTTGATCAAAATAGCCATTTTCACAGGTTTTGGTGTTCTCAATAGAAGAGTAAACCAACCAATGACTGGAATTGGCATTACAATTTACAAGTTTTTTTCAAAAAGTGTTTGAACAATGCATTGTATCAATATATATACATAAACAAGATGTACCGCATGGCGGTACAAAATATGACCGCCGCTCAGTTCTGCACATTCTCTGCATATATATGATGCTTGTCAACTTGTTTGTATCTCTCTCATGTTATAAATGTATGTCTGCATGAGTGAGTTTGCTTTTGTGTACAAGTATAAGAGTGTGTGTGTGTGTGTGTATGTGTGTGTGTGTGTGTGTGTGTGTACCCATGCGCATGTGTGTACAGTATGTAGTGTGTGTGTGTGTGTGTGTGTGTGTATGTACCCGTGCGCATGTGTGCTTGTGTGTATGTAGTTATATATGAGCACATGTGATGTAAATGATCATTTGAATTTTGTAACCCAGGAACCATTCACTTAATAGCACCATCTACAGGTCAATGGTTGTACAATCATTAAATGTACATATAAATTCATTTATTTTATAGCCCCCCATGGATGAAATTCCACAAAACTTGACATATTCCCACAAGATGTCAGGTTCATCATACACATTAAATTTGGTGCAGTTTATAACATCTGATCTAAAGATAGGGGCAATTAAAGCAGTATAATATTGCATTTTAATTTTTTACCATGGGGGTGCAAATCACAAATGACTGGTTATAAGCTAAGTTGATGTGGGCTCTTGAGACCAACATTCCATAAAAATTTCATCATCCTCAATGTCACGGGTCAGGTAGTTTTTTTTAGGAAAAACGGCATTTTTGGGGTTTCACGGGGGGACCACGCAAAGATGGAGTGGCCCCCGGGGACCAAACAAAATTTTTCCGTAAAAGTCTACTGGGGCTACATGCCCACCAAGTTCCATGTTTCATGCCCACCAAGTTTCATGTTACGGAGTCCCGGGAATCGTTGACCAAAAATTCAGGAAGTAGATGACGGGAGAAAAAAAAAAAACTTTGACAATCATTATATGACTGCTACGCTTGCTACGCTGCGGCGGTCATAATAATCAAGAAAACATAGAATTTTAGATCAAAATTGCCATTTCTGCTGGTTCGGGTATACACATATTCACCAGATAGGAATAAACCAACTTCTTGAACTTAGCACTGAAATTTTACATTAAATTTTCCAATGGTGCATCAATAGCTAGGGTGTACATCAATGTATATAGTTATTTTCAATGAAATGTGCATGCACATCAATTGAACAGTGCATATATATCAATAACTACAGAGGGCATCTGTATATACATATAAAATTGATGATTTTACGAGATTTATGACCATAGTGCAAATCACTTTCACGTATGAGACCCCGTACATAGTCTCCCATCATGTTCTCATTGTGCACTCCTTGGTAACGCCTCTCAAAGTCCATAATATCTTTCCTTGTTCTTCTGAATAAGCTCCCATGTTTTCCTTGAACTTGTTTAGATGAGCATTGAGGATGTGAAAATTCAAGGACATCAGACATCCAATTCTTCCAAAGTTCTTGATCATGTCTCTCAAGTTTCTCATAATTTTCTGACTTGTGGTTGTTTCCTAAGCATCCTTCAACCACTGTCACAAAGCTATTCCAAGCCCTTCTTTCCTTTGCCTAGAATAGCTTAGGAAATCGAGCAAATAAACTGTTCAACTCACCCTCTAAAGACTTCTTGCCTGTTCAAAGTTATAATGGGGTGCTCATGGCTTGTCCTGGTCACCAACAGGCATGCCAAAGTAGGCCTTGTAGGCCTCACACATTCTAATGGAGGCAGTGATGGAAAACCTTGTTGCTCTTGTCTTAATAAATTGGCCATATACAGTGTATAGTATATAGCAGAATGCATCCACTGAATGTTTAAAACTTCTTGCTGCCATCTTCCACTCTTGTAGACATGCCAATAACTTGTTCATGAACCAGGAGCTAAGCCCAAGTTGAAAAATGTGACGGAATGTGAACTTTTGCGAACAAATTGCGGCTAAAATACAGTGGAAAATGGCAAATTTCGAGATCTCATCACACTGGCCTCAAAAGCAAAGTTTAAAGGACAAAACTAGTCTTTTCCTATTAGTTGTGGCACAACCAACCAGGAAATAACACTCTCAGCCCAGGAACAGAGAAAAGTTGAAATTTTGTTACATAATGCATTATAGGCTGTTAGTCTTGAGCGATTTTAACATTCATGTGTGCTGTCCAGACAAACCCATGGTGAAAGAGTTCTGTGATGTGTTGGATTAGCTTGACATAGCCCGCCCATAATACGAATGTTCATCCGTATCCATGGTCTGGGAACGGTCCTCTGGGGCGTGTTTACATCGGTAGAGAGTCTACCGGCCAATAAGCGAAGCTGATTAGACGAGCTGTCCAATTGTTTCAAACCAGAAGTGAATGCCCTCCCCTCCGCAGTATAATCGCGTCAGGTTAAAGAACCTCCAGACCATGAATACGGATGAACAGCAGTATTATGGTCGGGCTATGTCATGCTAGTGTTGGATGCCTTTGGTTTCACTCAGCATTTAGATCAAGGCACTCACATTCTTGGTCATACCCTGGATCTCATTTTGTCTTATGGTTTTTCAGTTGATAATATCACGATTGAAGAGGCTACATTCTCGACCATAAACCTATTCTATTTAATACCATAATTTCCGATCCTGTGCAAAATACCAGAGCTCTTTGGCTTTACTCTCGCTGTTTGAATTCACACACAGCAGTTCAGTTCTCTGAATGTTTTCTCAGTAGAGCTGTTGATGTAGCTCTGTCATCAGCTGCATCTACCTCACCTAGCCCTGATGAAATAACTATTTTATTTCATTCTTCCTGCACATCTATTTTTGATGTAGTGGCTCCTCTCACTTATAAGAGACCAAAGTTCAAGTCTCAGGTCAGGCTAAGCTACCCGCTCTCTCAGGCAGGCCTGTCGTAGGGCTGAAAGGAGGTGGAAGAAGGACCATCTTACTGTCTCCTTTGAAATTTTTAAATATCTTTTAACATCGTTCCAGGCAGCTGCCAAAGTAGCCAGAGCTAAGCATTTCTCTGACATTATTAATCAACATGCCAACAAACCCAAAATTTTATTCAACACTATTAACTCCATAATCAATCCATCACTCTACCCTGTTCCATCGTCCAACACTGAGGTCTGCGAGAATTTTTAAAAAACTTTCATTGACAAAATTGATAATATTAGATCCTTGTTCCCTCCCTCTCCGCAAAGTCCTCTGTCTATTCCCTCAAGGCTTCTATCTAATTTTAGCTCCTTCAATGACATTTCCCTTCCAGATCTAAAAGACCTAGTCCTGCATATAAAATCCACAAATGACCCTGGTGATGCTGTCCCCACTTATATTATAAAAGAAGCTGTTGATAGTTGGGCCTTCACTACAGCTCATTATTAAAGGAAAGTACCGGAGTGAATTCAAGCATAGCCCTGTTGAAAGAGCTTGCTAAATGCGCTAGTTAGCGAGTGGAAAAATAATTTGGTACAGCACAGACCGAACGCAAACGCAGAAGCGAACAGGCACTTTACAATTACTGAATCAATGGGACCTGACTGTTGGAAACCGAAAGTAAGATCTGAGGTTACATTGACTCAATGTAAAGTGTTTCGCGTTCGCATTAGGTCTGTGCTGTTCGAAATTCTTTCATTTCATGCGAAATATGTTGCTGTTAGAAGGCTCATGCAGCAGTACTATGCTTAAACTTACTCCGGAGCTATCTTTTAACTCCAGTCTGTCATCTGGTGTTGTTCCAGCATCATATAAGCATGCGGTTGTCCAACCCTTGCTTAAAAAGCATAACTTGGATGCTAAATGCTTAAGTAACTATCGTTACCCATTTTGAAGCTTCCTTTCATTTCTAAGGTGCTCGAAAAAGTTGTGCTATCTAAGCTGCTGCCCTTCCTGAACGACCATAACATTTTAGAACCATTTCAATCAGGCTTCAAAGCACTTCATAGTACAGAAATGGCCCTAGGTGACAAACGACCTGCTTCTTACCCTAGTTTCAGGAGAGAGTGCAATCAGAGATCCTTCTTTATGGAGATAAATCATGAGGACCCACTTCCTGGAGTCATGAGGCTAATGCTAATTCTGGGCGGCACTAGCATTTATGCAGTGGAGAAGCTCATTCTGTAACATTGAAGTCTATGGCAGAATCCAAGAATTCCACCGACATTTTAAAAGCCTTATTTTTCTGAGTAATGGATGTACATTTGGGGCATTGTATGGTGATCTCCAAAGCCCCCTTCCCCATTTCATATTATTGTCAAGACTATGTGACTCTCCATTCCGTAGGAAATGAACTTTTAATTCAGGTGTGCACCAAGTCTGTTTTTATTTTATTTTTTTTAGATCATGTCAAAATCATACAATACATATGTCAATGTCCATGGTGTACAAAAATACAAAAAATAAAATTTGCACTATCTAGCTTTTCTTGGATTTTGCATCTAAGGAAACCTCAGCTCAGCTGCCACTGATTAGGGTGGCTGCTCACTGGGAGGGTGTGGCCAGACTAGTGGCTGCTAGCTCGGATGACTCCAATTTGCTCCCATAGACATGAACTACCACAACATATCTGGCTCCTGAAGGATTTGTGGTGCAATCTTAGTTCTGCTTGACACTCTCTGCTTGACACTCTCCTCACTCGGCGAGAGAAGTGGGTTGGCATTAAGGGAACAGCATTGCAGTGGTTCTACTCCTATTTGAAACTTAGATCATTTTCTGTATCTGTTGGTCACTTTTCTTCTTCCTCAGCTCCTGTCTCTTATGGGGTTCCCCATGGTTCTATTTTGGGTCCTGTGCTCTTTTGTCTCTATATGCTCCCCTTAGGTGTACGCATGACATTTCGTTCCACTTTTATGCAGATGACACTCAACTGTACCTCCCACTCAAATCAAGGGATTCCATACAGCCTTTACTGGACTGTCTTGAAGACATTAAATGTTGGATGATAAGTAATTTTCTCCAGCTTAATAATGATAAAACTGAAGTCAACATTTTTGGTCCCACAAAAAACAGATCAGCAGTTGCTGAGAAATTGGCCCATCTCTCTCCCTCCTCTCCACATGCTAAAAACCTAGGTGTCATTCTTGACTCAGAGCTCTGTTTCAAAAGACAGATCAGCTCCGTTATTAAAAACAGCTTCCACCAGTTAAGAATGATTTCCCGCCTCAAACCCTCTCACCTCTCACCCTCTCACCACCCCCACCTAGAAACAGTCATCCATGACTTCATTACATCCCGGCTAGATTACTGTAACTCTCTATATCTTGGGCTCCCACAATCTCAACTTTCACGTCTGCAGCTAGTACAAAATGCTGCTGCTAGACTACTGACAGGAACTACAAAGTTCCATCACATTACCCCTGTCCTGGCCTCTCTTCACTGGATTCCAATTACTTTCAGGATCCAGTTCAAAGCCCTTCTATTGGGCTATAAAGCACTGCATGGTAAGGCCCCTACCTACATCTCTGACCTGTTAGTACCCCACACTACATCAAGGTCCCTTAGGTCTGCTGAGAAAGGACTTCTGCACGTAGGCCCGCCTGAAACAAAAAGGTGGCCGAGCCTTCGTGGTTGCGGCCCCACTCTTGTGGAACTGCCTGCCCCCGACATTAGACTCGCCACTTCCATTCACTTCTTCAAATCCAAGTTAAAAACCCACTTCTACTCTCTGGCCTTTTCAGGTGCTTAGCTCCCCTATTTTCTTTCCTGAGCTGGCCTCTCTGTTATCTGCTTGCTTCTATGTTTGCCACCCCCTGCAACTCTGCATATTTTTCCTCATCTGACCTCATATGTGTCTTTTATATGCTCTTATCTATGTTGATCATGTTTGCATGCTTCTCTACTGTCCTCATGTATGTCTTGCATTTTTATCTCTGAACTTTTAGCTAATATGTACAGCACTTTGGTCAGTGCAAACTGTTGTAAATGTGCTTTATAAATTAAATTTACTTACTTACTTACAATAACACATTATTTTGGGTTCTGATATCAACATTGTAGACAGTGCAATGATTTGCTGTGTGAAATAATCAAGCTTGGCTTCATTAAGCAAGCCACAGTAACAAGAAATGTTGCAATTTATTTCTCTTCCAAGAAAAATATTTCCTTTTGCTGAATTGTAATAAAGGTAATGCCAACGTAACTTTTGCAGGACGCAGCATGAAATGTGGTCTCCGGTGTGATCACTGATCATCATATGGTCTAATGACACAATAACAACACAGCAAGTGTTGCACTCACATGATTACTTTAGTTTATTTCCTGAAAAAAAATGTTGTAAAAATATGACATACCAGAATATTTACAGCAAATAAGAAGAAGGTGAGCATATGTTTTTTTTTCACATTCCTTTGAAGATCATTCAGGATGATGTACAAAATAGCATGCAAACAGTAACCTATACAATATGTTAGAATAACCCGCAGTCACATTCTATACATTTCAAAGTACTGAAGTAGATCCCATCCTCATCATTGTTTGTTGTTGTTGTTGTTGTTGTAATTATTGTTACATTTTTTGCTTGCCATTTAACACCCCCTTGTGGCAACAAGAGAAAGTACGTGCATTTCCTCAGTCACTACAGCAAGCCACCACTAATGCCCTTAACCCCTGAAACAAGAGCAAAACAACTGACTACACTCTAACTGAAAGATAGACAGTAGACAGTAATTCCATGTAAACTCCAAAACTTTAGTTATGCTCATCTTTGTTTGAAGATTAATGTAATGATTATGGACCCATGTTGCAGCAGCTAATTTTCCAAGGAAGCAGCAAGATACAGCATAGCATACACCCACTTTTCTTGGTGACCTATAGGCCTACAGTTCAAAGCAAGGAGTATAGACAGCGACTAAGTCCCGCCCTCCATAGAACTGAATGGCCAAGACTGGGCAAGTAAATAATGCGAATTGATAGTCAGCGCCATTATGAACACTGGAGTTTTGAACCCAGTCTTTGTCCATGCTGCCCATGCAGCAAGGGCAAGTGGGCAAAGTGGCAAGTTCCAAAGCTGGAAATGACGCATAGACTCATGTTAAAACTCTTTCATAAGCTCCTCAAGAAATAAGTAAAGAGTAACCAAAGATCATGGAATATTGCTTTTACTCTCCCTGAGGTAACATTTAGCTGTCGGTACTGGACATGTAGCCACCCACCAGTTTGTATGTGCATAGGGTTGCTACCTGTCTCGGATTTTCCTGATTGTCCCGGATTTTCCAGGAAAAAAAAATGACCCTGAGATGTCCCGGATTTTTGTACATGTTGTGCAAAATGCATAATAAAAATAAAACAGCAAGGCTACGTGTTGATTCACTCTGGATTATACCTTTAAGTAGCAGGCTTTGTTTGAGTCTTAGCCAACTGGATGGCACAACCGGCATGCATAGAGCCTCTGAATTGCAAAAAACTTGCAACTGTCACTGTTGGTCTACTCTACATTTCATAATATATTCTGCAACTCTGCGTCCCACACCCCTCACACACCCATTTGTCTTGGTGCAATAGTTCACAAACTGTCTCACTCAACAATTGTTTAAGGTTTTTTTTTAAGGGCAGGATTGAGAATGCACACACCTAACCATCTAAAACAGACAGGGGAAATTCTTAAATGAGCCAAATGGCCGAGACAGGATAACTTGTCAAGATTTCAACATCTTTTCAATGTCAACCATTCTACAGTATTTTGTCTTGCAGAAGTGCTTAATACCGGAATATACCTTCAAATTATTTATATAGAGTGAAACAAACCGTAGCCCTGGTGTTTCACCTTGGACCTAATTTTGCGTAACAATGAATGAATGACCAAATTTTGTGAAGCGGAAGCTGACGATAACACAAGCAAGCTTTTCAAAACAAAACCAAATCATTTAGGTTTCATTTTGATATGACCACATAACTTACTGTTAGCTGCCATTTTGTCATCTCAGTCTGCATTGCATGAAATGTGGTTATTTACTCAGCTATTGGCAGCACTTAGCAAGGTGAAACAACAGGCTACATGTTGATTCACTCTGGATGACTTGGACATGCCACTCCCTCTCCCCTTGCACTGCAATGCACTCTGCACTTCATCAATCATTTTGATACCTGCTGCACAAATGCAGCCAGTGCAACTTTTGCAGGTCGCAGCATGAAATGTGGTGGTGGTAACACTTTAATTTACAGCCCGTGAAGTACTGGGTAAGTATTAGGTAAGAATGGTGTAACAAAAAAGTATCAAGGGACAGTGTTGGGGAAGTTACTTTTAAAAAGTAACTAATTACTTTACTTTAGTTACTGCTTTGAATTGTAATGAGATTACTTTACTCGTTACTAATTTTAACAAGTAACTTGTTACTTTACTCGTTACTTTACTTTTAGCCCATAACTTGAATGAACTTGCTCTATTTCGCTGGTTATAACGTCATGTATGTCTCCCTCTGACCCTTTTTGGGTGCTGGGGCAGTCTCATCATTACTGGGACGGTGGCTATGGGGATTTTTAGCCACCAGCTTTGTACGACTGTGCTGTCTGGCCAAGTGCTTCGACAAATTGCTCATTGACTGTGTAGAAGTGGAAAGCTGTTTATCACCAGGACATAGCGAGCACTTAACCGACATGTTTTTGCCTTTGCAGGCAACTAGCCTACCTGAAAATAATGCGAATGCCAGTGTTCTCCATGACTTCTCTCTCTTCCATCTCCCTCTTACCCTGTGGTCACACGGGAAGGCAACTGGGCAATTTGAACAAGCAACTCGGTTGCCAAGGAGGCGTGACTCGTATGAAGTTAGTTGCTACCGTTCGTTGCTAAAATATGTCTGGTAGCGACAACGTATATCGCCACAGATTTTTGAGTTACAAAACCCATGTTTTCAGTTTTATCTTACCTCATTTGCCGCCTCGTTTTACAAAATATCAAGTCATAAGTCCTTAACTTCTTAGGTTGTCAACAGATAAATGCGATTTTTGAGTTAGCTCCGCCATGACAGGTGTCAGATCAAAATTCTTTTTGAAAGTATGTTGTCACGCATGGCTTCACTCTGATTGGCGTTTATGAAAAATCGCCTGGTTAAATCGCCCAACTTTTGCAGAAAATAGCCTGCATTTCTATTTTTTCCCCGCCCACCAGGCGATCTGTTGCTCAGTTGCTCGCCATTAATCGCTGTTGCCTACTGTCATTGAAAATGAATGGGAACTAGTCTCCCAACACCACTGATATTATCGCCCGTGTGACCAAGGGGTCAATAAATCAATCGATTTTCACAGCAACCAGTTAGGCACGCATGCGCCACTAATAAAAACAACGCGGTTTTGACAGCAATTCATGTTGGCCTACCGGTAGCTCACTGATTTACATGTAAATTTGTTAATCTGAATGTCACTGAACAAAATCATGGGTAACGCTGTAACGAACGTTACTATAGTCTAGTAACTGTAATGACGTGAAATTTGAACTGTAATGCATTACGTTATTAAGTTCCTGACAACAGTAACGAAATTACAAAGTAACGCGTTATCCCCAACACTGACTATTTCCCTCAACTCGCGGGAGATTTTAACCTTCATCATTCGCGGTTGTCCGTGAGACTCTATAATAAGGTAGACTTTATTTAATTAGTTTAATGCTGAACAAACAACTTAGTGATCAAACAACATATTTGCTGCCGTTATAATCTATATCTGTCTGCAATACCGCTCTCGGCCTCCACGCACCTTCTGCATAGATAGGGCGAGCACACCCATGCTACACCACTTAGGTAGGCTACCCTAATGAAAAGTAAAGAACAAGTACAGTGGAATTGCCTAAATACCCCCAAACTACTTGTAACTACACCCTAATATTGGATGTGGGGGCTGTAAAATGAAGTGAATCAACACATGCCTTTCCTGTAGGCTATACTGCACATCTAGGCTACCCTTTATTTTGTAATTATGGCAATATTACACATGAAGTTCTATTTTGTAACATTGTTCTTACCTGTACTTACCCAGTATTTCACAGGCTGTAAAATACTCAGTAATTTATCCCTTGATACTTTTTTGTTACACCATTCTTACCTAATACTTACCCAGTACTTCGCAGGCTGTAAATTAAAGCGTTAACTATATTTCTATAGCCTAAGTTAATTTATCTATGTTTGTTTATTTGATGTGTGTTTATGCATACTTGTGTATGATTGCAGAGCAAGTATCTACCCCTGTATTGACTGTGGAGCCTATCTTGTCCAGTGGTGACATCATGACAATGACAGTTACCTGTGTAGCAGGGGAACTATTTTTGACCTTCACCTGTAGGAATCACACCTGCACACAGAAGGAACAGACTGCATCCACAAGTCTTACCATCTTTAGAAAAGAAAGTGTCATCATCTGCAACCATAGTAATTCAGTGAGCTGGAGTCATGTCACAGTGGAAACTGAGGCCCCATGTCGACACAAACAACGTAAGACACACACGTTCCGTTGTTATGATAGACACGTGGCCTTAGCAAGCAAGACATTTCTCATGTTACATAATGGAGCAAAAAAAAAAAAAAGGCGACATGGTCTCCTGACAGGTCTGGGTCACAGCACACAAGAAATTGTGTAGTAGTAGGAGATCTTCACTAAGTCTCTTACGTGTTCATTTAGAGAGCTTGGCCAAACTTATTATATTAGAAAAAGGTTGCACTTTGCATACAAACGTGTTTATTGCACAGACGCATTTCGGCCAAGCGCCTTCCTCAGTGTGCTCCAAAGCCAAAGTGTGGCCTTAGACTATCTTCATTGGAGATATTATCAGAAGGGGATTGTAGCTGTAGTAACCAGACAATCAGTAATATTTTTTTAAATGTAAAAAGTTCTTTCAGAGTTACTTGACCCAATGTCACATAATACATGATCTGTAATTGTAAAATTGAAAACTCTGCTCTAGAATTCGAGACACTAGTTATAATCAAATTATTTTTCCATATTTTGTGGGCTGGTTTGTTTTGAGTTAAAGATGATCTATGCAAAAGCGATTTTTACTTTCGGTTTGCGCTATAGTTTTAGGCTCACATTTTTCACCACAGAGCTCCTCCTTGCAGGCGTCCTTTCCCCAAAAGCTTCGGAAAAGCATTGCTAACCAGTTAATAACTTGGTATTTTCAATACAATGGCACAATACCAACCAAGTTAGTGTTACGGACTCTCTCTTTACTTCTGCGTTGTGTAGTTGAATTAAAGAAGAGGACTCCCGAGCTGGCGGATGAGCACTTTATTCCTGCATAAAAGGGTTGCCAGATGTACAAAAATAGTGGGTTCAGGTCGTGGGTCGAGTCTGCTGCAGTGCAGAATCTCTTCCTGCTACTCTAATATTACTAAACCTAATATATCTAATTATCTACATTGCTAATGTTATGGAGTGTGTTAAGAAAATAAACAAAATAAATTCCAAAAGGGAAATATGTATTATAAAATGAATATATATGTTGGTGTGAATGTGTGTGTTAAAGTACTGAGGGAAACTATAGGCTATTTCCTATGTAATTCTAAATGGAATCTAAGTCTAAATCTAAATGGTGATCATATAGTGTACAATAATAACATAAAAATATACAGAGACTAAAAATATACTGGAAACTAATCCAAAATAAAATAAACCTGACATAAAACATCATGGGAAAACATTGCTTCATCCATTTTCATTGAAATCAATGCGCAAACTGCGCTAATACATAGGTAAACATTGCCATCTTGTGGCCGCTAATGGTACTGCACCTAAAAGCAATACCGAACGTGGCAGGCTAGTCAACTTCGAGATCGCACACGTTAGCGAGCGGTCACGAGGCAAATTAGAATATAGGCAAAACAAACAATCTAAACTACAATTCTTATTGGTTACCTGCATAAAAGGGTTGCCAGATGTACAAAAATAGTGGGTTCAGGTCGTGGGTCGAGTCTAAACAAAATAAACGTCTCATTACCAATCTACATATCAATAGGAAAATAGCTCAAGGTCAAACGAAAATACAATATGAAATATTAACATCAATACACTAGAAAACATTGCACAAATGCAATTTATAGGTGACCTTGCTTATCAGAAATAATCAGGGAATTACTTTGCAAAAATGAATAATCTGTAAATAGGACTTTTGTGAACTTTATAGGGGACCCACGTTATCCTAACCTACCTGCTGCAGTGCAGAATCTCTTCCTGCTACTGCAGCACCCACAATGCAAAGCTCTACAGAAAACTACAAAATAAAAGCACTAACCCATTTATGCAGGATTTAATAAAAAATACTAAAACTATTTATTGACTCCGTTACATACACCCCCCTTAAATCCTGCTAAATTGGGGACGTACCGTAAAGATCTAAAGAAAAGGGTTAGAAAAAGAGAGAGAGAGACTTCATATCTCAGAGAAGACTGAAGAGAGTAAGAGAAAGGCTTGCTGGTCACAAAAGAGCAGCGCATATCCCCAAAGAGCTGAGTGCCAATCCCTAAGAACATGCCTCCACGCATCTGATACTATGTGTTTAGCTCAACAAGCTTTTAACTAGTGAAATGAAAGAGTTCACTGTGGACTCTGAAGTGTCAAGGACTTGTTCATTCATCTCACATATGAGTCGTCTCGGAGGTTTGACAACTCTGCCTCTTCTAGTTTGAGCAATAGCCGTCTCAAAACTCTGGGGTTGAGCGCAGACAGCAGGCTCATCTGACATGGTGTCTTCATGGGTGGGAACAACTGGGTGGGATTCAGCTACTTGAGGCCCATCACTTACAGGGAAAACAACACTGCGTTGCTCGCTCTCATCACCTGCGACGCCGCTAGCTGAGTCACTTGGCTCCACCACGCACTCGGACACATCAGGCACTTCAGTGTGGTGATCTTGAGACTCCTCCAGACCAACGACAGCAGGGCTAGTGTGCACCCAGTGAGCAGTCCGGTCACCTACACCATCTTCCTCATCTGGAGGGGTGGCCTCGGGAACCTCATCACAGTCGCTGGACTGGTGATCCTGCACATCATCAAGTGGCAAAAAGTCAACAGGAAGCAGCAGATTTCTGTGAACTACCTTTACTTTGTCGGAGTGGATGTCTTTGATCTTGTAGACGTTTATGTCAGGATTCACAGCCACAACTTCATATGGAGATGATTCCCACTTGTCAGCTACCTTCTTCTTGCCTCTCTCACCTCTGTTCGCGATGAGTACTCTGTCTCCAATGGCGAGTGGTGAGCCTTTGACTTTCCTGTTGTAGAGTTTGGCGTGACGAGTCTGTTCTTTCTGACTGTGTCTCTGTGCTATCTGTACTGCCTCACGCAGGTCTTTCTTCAGACGGGAAACAAACTCATTGTGGTCCACTGCCACTTGATCTGACAGGACGCTCTCAAACAGGATGTCAACTGGGAGACGAGGGACTCTTCCAAACATGAGATAGAAAGGTGCAAAGCCAGTTGTTTCGTGCTCTGTGCAGTTGTAACAGAAGGTGAGAAGCTGTAACATCTGAGGCCACTTAGCCTTAGACTTCGGAGGCAAAGTTCTAATCATGGACCCAAGGGTTCTGTTGAATCTTTCAGTCACGCCATTGCACATAGGATGGTACGGTGTCGTGTGTGACTTCTCGACACCTGACAGAGACAACAGTTCCTTGATCAACTTGCTTTCGAAATTTGCTCCTTGGTCCGAGTGAATCCTCTTTGGAAAGCCATAGACGAGAAAGAAGTCATTCCAGAGTCTTCGAGCTACTTGTTTGGCAGACTGATTCTTGCATGGGAATGCATGTGCCATCTTGGAAAAGTGATCTGTCACGACCAGTACATCCATAGACCTGCCGTCGCTGACCTCCGCAGACCAAAAGTCAATGCAGACCAACTCCATCGGCTCTGATGTGCGGATATTCTCCAATGGAGCACAGGCATTGGGCTCTGGGGTCTTCCCCACAACACAGCGATGACAGTTCTTTACATGGTCGTCGACATCTCGCTTCATTCCAATCCAGAAGAATCTTTGTCTAGCTAGTGACAGTGTTCGGCTCTTACCCTGGTGACCAGCTGCATCATGAATTCCATTCAGGACTTGAGCTTTGAGGGAGTTAGGCACCACAAACAGAAAAAGGCGTCTGTTCATGTTATCTCTCCTCATGCTATCTCTCCTCATCTTGCACAGCACACCATCACGGACTGACAGCTTGTCCCAGTACTTCAGGAGCTTACGCACACTGGAGGGTTCATCCGCTCTCTCATTCTTAGATGGCTTTCGACGTCTCTCAATGTAGTAGAGCACTCGACTGATGGTCCCATCTTGCCCTTGCTGACTGACAAGACTGCTGAGAGGTATGGGGGAATTAGCCTGCTGCAGTTGGGGAACAGCCAGACCCGCACCCATCACTTCACTCAGGCCACCAGTGGAGTGTGCACTGAGAACAGCTGAAATCTCTGGAGCCTCGATTGAACCAGTCCCACTGCTGGGTGTGTCATGTGGGACATGGCCTGATCTGAGGACCATTTGATGGTTGTTGGAGAATCTGAACGCATGTTGGACAGTGTCGTCACCAACACCACTGACGTTCCTCAGGAGTGACACATATGGCTCTGTGACAAGGCGGTGGCTAATACAAGACTGGACAAAAGGCTCTCTGCTCAAGGCGTCAGCGACAACATTCTTGGGGCCTGGGACATACTTCAGATCAAAGCTGTATGATGCAAGCTTAGCCACCCAGCGCTGCTCACAAGCGTCCAGCCTGGGTTTTGTCAAGATGTATGTCAAAGGGTTGTTGTCGGTCCAAGCAGTGAAGTGACGTCCTTTAAGCCAATGGCTAAACTTCTCACAGACAGCCCACTTCAATGCAAAGAACTCCAATCTGTGAGCAGGGTAGTTCATCTGTGAGCGAGAGAGTGTTCTGCTTGCAAAGGCTACCGGTCTTGCTACCTCTTCTCCTGGAGGGACTTGAGAGAGGACTGCACCGACTCCATCAAAGGATGCATCAATGGCCAGAATGAAGGGCTGGTCGAAGAATGGATGGGCCAAAGTCACACTCTGTAGCAGCTCCATCTTCAGCACCTCAAACGCCTGTTGACATGCAGGAGTCCAGTCAGAAGGAGTTAGCTTAGGATAGCACATCCTCTTTCTTGGCTTTCTCCCCTTTCTCACAGGAGTCTGCTTGCTGGAACCTGACGTCAGCTGGAAAAGTGGCTTGGCCTTAGCAGAGCAACTTTCGATGAAGTGTTGATAATACAGCACCATACCAAGGAACGACCTTATCTTCTTAGGACATGGTGTCTGTCCATCAACCTCCATCAGATCGACTCGCTGGACTTTGCTGATGGCCTCAACTTTGTCTGGATCTGTCTTGATGCCCTCCTCACAGATGATATGGCCCAGGAACTTTACAGACCGTCTCAAGAAAAAGCACTTCTTAGGGGCCAGCTTCAAGTTGTGACTGGACAGGCGTGAGAAGACCATTTCAAGGCGCTGAAGAGCCACAGATTCAGACGGGGCAAATACCATCAGGTCATCCAAATAGCACAGCACACTACTGAAGTTGTCATCGCCAAAGATGGACATCATCATTCTCATGAATGTGGCTGGACTGTTGGAGAGGCCCTGAGGGAGTCTGTTGTACTCATGCAGGCCAAACGGTGAAGAGAAGGCTGTGTACTTCTTGTGCTCTTCCTGCAGAGGCACGTTATAGTAGCCTGACGTCAGGTCCATAGTGGAGAAGAAGGCGTTACCACCCAGAGCAGCTAACACATCTGACTGGTGTGGCAGAGGGTAGGCGTCTCTCACCGTCCGTGCATTCAGCCATCTGAAGTCCGTACAGATCCTCAAGTGACCGTTCTTTTTCCAAACTAACACGAGGGGAGATGCATAATCACTGTGCGACTTGCGGATGATTCCTTTCTCCTCCATCTCGTTCAGTGCTGTTCTTAGTTTAGCATACTGGCTTGGTGGTATTCGCCTGTACGGCATTCGAAAGGGTCTGTCATCAGTCAGATGAATGCGGTGGACAAAACCTTTAGCTTCTCCACAGTCCATTTTGTCTCTTGAGAAGATTGACTCATGACTCTCAATGATCTGTAACAGCCTGTCTTTCCACTGTGCTGACACTTCACACGATTCTAAGTCAATGTCTGGGAGATTCAAGTTGGACAGGACACGCTTCATCTCTTCACTGGATCTGTGCATTGAAGAGGAACTGTTCTCAGCATGCTGCACATTTGACTTTATCTGTGTTGGTTGTGGCAGGTCTTCCACAGCAATACAAGGTGACACGTCAGCTATCTTGGTGTTTCTTCTCAACACGACTCTGTGGTTTGTTGGATTGATGACTTTCAACGGGATAGAACCATCTCCCCACAGTGGTGTGATCACTCTGCCAACCATTATCTGCTTCGGTCTTGACCTTGACTTCGTCGGCTCAACGATGACTGTACTGCCTACTGACAGGACTGAAGAGACAGGCAGCTTTCCCCAAACCAGGTGCTCTGATTGCGGCTCTAATGTCACACTTCTCTGGAGCTTTACAGTACCAACTCTCTCTGGCACAGACTCACCTCTCCACCTCTCAGTGTTGGAGAAAAGGGACAAAAACTCACGGCAGTCATCACTTTGGTTATGGCTGGGCGTGGACAGAAGTCTCCAGTAGCCACTCGTCTCTTTCAGCTGTGTCAAAAGCCTCTTGATGGCGTTGGTGCCCAGGATCAACTCTTCTGTCTGGCCTGGTACCACTAACGTAGGAACAGTCATTGAACAGCCATATACTGTGATGTGGAGGTCATAGATTGCTGTTGGTGTGACGCGATGGCCTCCACAGCCAACAATGACAATGTCTTTGGCTGGTTGCTTTGTGATGCTTAAACTGCTCTCCAATAAACATGCTTCAGCAGACTCACTAAGAGTGCATGCCATGGATCCACTATCAATGAGAGCTTTAAAAGTGGGCCCATTCTCAATTGAAACTGATGTGTAAAATAAACTGTCAGACTTAGGAACTGTCTGTAAACTCTGAAAAATAACTGTCTTGTCTGAAGAAATATCACTACTGTACAGCTGACTTAATGATTCGTAATCTGAAAAAGCTTCAAAGCTAGAGGTGGGAGGCTCACTCTGAAGATCTACGTGGTCCTCCCCTACACGCAGATCAGTCAGTTTGACGTCTGGCCAGCCGGCGCAGCATTCCCTCCTCTGAGTGGGCAGCTGTTCCTCGCGTGATCAGGTGAAAAACACTGGAAACACAGCTTATTTTCTTTGCAGTGTGACAAAGCAGAGTGAGAGGCATCTTTGCAGACTAAGCACGGCGTGCTATTAAGGCCCTGAATACGAGGCAAGCCACTCATTCTCCTACTTGCTGGCCTGGACTGGGCATTGCTCATGAGAACTTTCTCTAGCATACTAATCATCCTCTCCAGAGCAGAATGGTCAGTAGGGGTAGACTGAGGTGGTGACTGGGCATTACACAGAGGTTGTGACGGAGGCTGCACAGTACACAGTGGCTGTAGTGGAGACTGAGGCTGGGGTACTGAGCTAGTGTTCACCTCTATCCTGTTCACAGCTATTTCGTTCCTAACAGTCTTCTTGCCTGCTGCCTTGATAAACTTCTCCGAGTGGTACTCATTCAAGACTTCCTGCACCTCGGCAGCTGACCACTTGTCTATAGTCTTGGAGCGGAATGTGAGAGCTAGATCTGAGCTGGGGCAGTTCCTAATGAACATGCGTGTGACCTCAATGGACAGGCTATCCTGCTGCTTTCCCTGTTCTTTGAGACACTCTGCAGTAACATCAGCAGCGCGGTTAAGGCGCAGCCAGTAGTCATAAGGATCTTCCTGTGACTCAGGTAGAGTTGTATAGAAGTCTTGGAGGGGAAGCGGTGAAAACTGCTTACAACTGAAGTGCTTCCTCAACAGGCTGTATATGGAATCTGGGCTACTTCTGATATCAACTCCACTAGACTTCATGCCTACTTTGACAACATCTTTGGCTTTGCCTCTTAAGTGGATAAGAATCTCCTCACCTTGTTCGTAAGTAGTCAGGCCACCTTTCCTTATGAAGGTTCGCATGAGCTCAATCCATTCTTCAAGTGTAACAGTATCAGACGAGTCACCTCTGAATGTAGGAGGATCTTTTACTTTTCTCTGACTCACTACTTGTAGCTGAGATGAACTTGACACAGAGTCCTGAGCTGGTGTGTGACTGTCACTGTGTACACTAGAGACAGGTACTGGGGCTACTAGACTAGACCTACTCAAGTGTGTGAGAAGACTATCAGCTAACTGCTGACCTATGTGTTGCACAATGTTACCCATCTGACCTAGAAAATCATGTGTAGCATTGGGAGTGGATGTGCAGGGGGCCTGGTGAGAAGAGGAGCTATCGTGTTGAATGTGAGCTGCGTGTGTGTCACCTACAACAGGACTTGAAGCTGCCATCCCTACACCTCTACCCACAGTAGTGTTAATGTCTGGGAACGGAATAGGCGCTCCCAGCAAACCTCTACCCCGACCTACACTAACTGGGGTTTGGCTATCCATTATCATCCAAAAGACAGATAAAAGAAGAAATGTAAAGAGAAATAGAAAACACCTATACACCTATCTTACACTAGCTGCCACATTACTACATTACTTCACATTATAAATGTCTACATGCTGCAGTTCTAAAAACCCAGAAATAAGCTCAGCTGATCCGCAGGATGACGTCAGGTCCACCGGTCCGATGAGGCGTTGATCAGCGACCAACTGAAGTCCACGGGAATCACGGCACCAATGTTACGGACTCTCTCTTTACTTCTGCGTTGTGTAGTTGAATTAAAGAAGAGGACTCCCGAGCTGGCGGATGAGCACTTTATTCCTGCATAAAAGGGTTGCCAGATGTACAAAAATAGTGGGTTCAGGTCGTGGGTCGAGTCTGCTGCAGTGCAGAATCTCTTCCTGCTACTCTAATATTACTAAACCTAATATATCTAATTATCTACATTGCTAATGTTATGGAGTGTGTTAAGAAAATAAACAAAATAAATTCCAAAAGGGAAATATGTATTATAAAATGAATATATATGTTGGTGTGAATGTGTGTGTTAAAGTACTGAGGGAAACTATAGGCTACTTCCTATGTAATTCTAAATGGAATCTAAGTCTAAATCTAAATGGTGATCATATAGTGTACAATAATAACATAAAAATATACAGAGACTAAAAATATACTGGAAACTAATCCAAAATAAAATAAACCTGACATAAAACATCATGGGAAAACATTGCTTCATCCATTTTCATTGAAATCAATGCGCAAACTGCGCTAATACATAGGTAAACATTGCCATCTTGTGGCCGCTAATGGTACTGCACCTAAAAGCAATACCGGACGTGGCAGGCTAGTCAACTTCGAGATCGCACACGTTAGCGAGCGGTCACGAGGCAAATTAGAATATAGGCAAAACAAACAATCTAAACTACAATTCTTATTGGTTACCTGCATAAAAGGGTTGCCAGATGTACAAAAATAGTGGGTTCAGGTCGTGGGTCGAGTCTAAACAAAATAAACGTCTCATTACCAATCTACATATCAATAGGAAAATAGCTCAAGGTCAAACGAAAATACAATATGAAATATTAACATCAATACACTAGAAAACATTGCACAAATGCAATTTATAGGTGACCTTGCTTATCAGAAATAATCAGGGAATTACTTTGCAAAAATGAATAATCTGTAAATAGGACTTTTGTGAACTTTATAGGGGACCCACGTTATCCTAACCTACCTGCTGCAGTGCAGAATCTCTTCCTGCTACTGCAGCACCCACAATGCAAAGCTCTACAGAAAACTACAAAATAAAAGCACTAACCCATTTATGCAGGATTTAATAAAAAATACTAAAACTATTTATTGACTCCGTTACATTAGCATATATATATATATATATATATGAGGAAAAGACCCAAGGACGACTGTTATGCGCCTTCGTTTCCTTGACTTGAGTTCACATTTTTACCATTAGAGCTCCCCCTACATCTCCTAAAAACTGTGCCGCAGTCCACTGCACCAGTCTTACATATTCAATTTCTATGCCGAGAGGAGCTAGAGCGAGGCAAAACAGTCATCAATCGACCTAAAAACTGTTGTAGAATCATCACAATGACTCTTAAGCTGCTAAATAAAGGTAAATTGAACTATAAATGTTGCGTAGTTCCCTTTTAATAAAATCTTGCTATGTCTTTCCGCTGTTGAAATTCTGTCAGGTCCAGGTGATCTTCTTCTGTGGATCAGGATTGGTGTAGGAAGCCTTTTTGTCATTATAGTTACAGCTGGAGTATGCTGCTGGGGGAAACAGCTGGACAAGAGGTAGAGAACAGTGCTTCATCTATGGAGTTTATATTTTTGGCCTCTGAAAAACAATTGTAATTTCTAGTTTATGACTTTACAGGAGGAGGCACATCCCTGATGGCTGATATACTGACGGTAACTATATAATATAGACAAACACTCTCTCTCTCTCTCTCTCTCTCTCTCTCACACACACACACACACACACACACACACACACACACACAGTGTCACACACAGGGCCGCTGCTAAGGTTTTGGAGGCCCTAAGCTTAACTGGTCAGGGAGGCCCCCCCCCCCCCCCCCCAAAAAAAAAAAAACAAAAAAAAACAAAAGCAAAGACTTCGAAGTTCCACTCAAACCTTTACTATTTATTAAAATTAACATTAAATACACATAAAACTATAATGAACATTTATAACAAGTAAGTAAAATAATAAATAAGGTCAATAACAATAAGAACAGCAGCAACATTAATAAAGTATAAATAATAAATAAATTTTGGACTGAAGCAGTGCACTGCGGATATCTTGAACTTTGTTGACTAAGGCACGATATCTACAAACTACAGTGACAATTGTCAACTACTTGCAAACATGCCACATTCATTTTAAAATCCAGATTGTTTCATATTGCAACCAACCGAGCCTAAATTGAGCAACATCATTGAACGTTAAGTTAGCAAAACAATTAACGTTAGCCTAAACGGACTTACCGGCCAGGGATGCACGGGCGTCTTCTTTTTGCTTCTTTTTCTTTCGCTTTTCAGCACCAGATTCATGCTGTCTCTTCATTATTAGATGTCAACGATGTTGACACATTTACTGAACATTTGCACAGCAGAATCTTGCAATTTGCAGTTTTCTAACGTTGCTGCTTGCTGCTTCAATCAAAGCCGACACAACAAACTCAAAGACGCAATTTGGGATGTACCATTTCAGGGAATAGGGGTGGGTAGGACTATCTTTGTATATTAGGCAAAACTGTTAATTTGCTTGAATTGTATGATGAGTTACGCAATTTTTAACAAAAAATGATGGGCCTATTCATTACTAATTCATATATTTTTGCAATGTAACTATTATCATGACATTTTTTAGTAAAGCTCAAAATTGGAGGCCCCCTGAGGCCCTGCCAAGTGGTTGAGGCCCTACGCACCTTGCGTACTCTGCGTATGGGGAACGGCGGCCCTGGTCACACAATGTCAAATAGTAGCCAATATCCAGTGCAAAATGTTTGCCAACAATACGTAGAACAACCACTCATATGTACATTATACCAAAATGTACGACAGCAATAAATGTTAAATACCCCATTAAAAATGTGAATGTCTGAATGTAATCTGTTTAGGAAATGTATTGGCTGTTATTGTCCATGACTGACACCTTTTATTCTCTCTACCACAGCACTGCATATTTGCTTCTGTTGATAAGTTTTATCGGAAATGCTGATTTCATCCATCCAGCAGGAGCTGGCATCATACACTAGATGGTACCAGTGCCTAAAGTACAGTAGTTTAATGACACGTTAGTGTGCTTGATTGAAAAACAAACTTGTCTGACCCAAGGCCTGTAGGGAATCTATGGGTTAGGATATTGTCAAGCAGAAGGAGAGAGACCTGTTACCCAGCGATTCTGATGACCTGAAAGCAGCTATCAAAGCCTTTGATAACACTGTAGTGCTACTGTAGCGCCATGCACTGGTGGATTGCGTCCATGCATGCCATGCCACACACATAATTCAGTAATAAGGAGGGCAAGTCAACACCAACATAGGATACTTTTCCAAAGGCCATCATTTCTATACTTAAAAAAGTAACCTACTGGGAAATGTAAAATAGTTGTTTTAGATAATGTTTGGTTTTCGTAAGCTGTCTGTGTGTGGGGTGTGTGAATTGCCCTATGTCAATGACAAATGTAATAGACTACTGTAATAATCTGTTAAATGGACAAGAAGTTGTATTTTTTATTACCCTACCCTTTAAAGTTGTGATCACACAGGTCTTTTGCAAGGTTTATATGAGATCAGTAAACTGAGCAGGCTTCAAGTTGTGCCACGAGACCTTTTTTTTTTATTCTTATTATTTGCAGAGAGCATATAGCCTTATGCCTCAAACATCCAAAGGCCTGACATCCAAAATATCTGAAACCATAGAAGAAACCTATTTATTGGGAAACATTTAGTTCCCAGTGGGCAGATACTATCTGCTTCAATTGTAGCTGGTATTAATCATGTTACATGCTGGAACACACAGTTTGAGTTCAAGGCCATCACTTTCAGACCTCCCTCTGATAGCTGATTGGTCCACATTGCTCAGAGAGCTGGTGGAAATATGCTTATGGAGAGCTTCCTGCTCTGTTTACTATGTACTCTTGGTTACAGTAATTTGTTATTCATACATCTTCAATACAGGCCTATAGGCAATTCCAGACAAGTGCATTTGATCATTCTTTTTTTTTTCAATCTTGCTTTGAAATTGATATTTAATTATGCATTTAGTTCATTTGATTCTTACTTATTAAATTTTGTTTTGAAATTGATATTCTGTATAAATTCTTTATTATCTATTTCTATATGCCTGTAGATGTGTTTCCCTTCAATTACACTGTGAATTATCTGTAAAGCACATGGAAATGCTTTTGTCGTAAAAGATGTGGTGTACAAATAAAAAAGTTATACATTTTGGAACCAGAAAACACCATCCAATTGTTTTAAGTGACCCACTGAAATGATTGAATGAATGGTGATGTGTATCAAACTCAACTGCCATTTGTTCCTACCTTCTGTGCTCATTCCTGTAGGTGTACTCTGGAGGTGTGGCTTCGGGAGAAGTCAGAGAAAGAAGAATGACTTTTGAACTGTGTATTTTCAAATCTGCAGGTGTACATAGCCTAGTGTGATTCTCAGGTAGTGCATCTAACAATACATAGGCCTATACTTTCAGGGCTACTCCTCACATTTTCTAAATAGGCAGTTACTTTAATCTGAATATATTGTAAGGGAAGTTTTTAGGTTTATGGAAATTAGATCTACTTTCTTATAGCAATGACATTTTACTATCAAAGGGTAATGTCTGCTTCCTTCATCAAAAACAACCATCAAAACAGTACTTCAGTTTAGTCTGACCTCTGTTCGAACTGGGGTGCACTTAAAGTCAAATCGAAAGTGCACTGCAGCTTACTGTAGGCTTCCGTACAACCATACTGTAGTGGTCTACATGATTGGCTTGTAAAAGTGAAAGTAAACGTGATTGGTATGTTCAAACCAAGCACCTTAGTGTAGGCTACGCTAGCATATAAGAGCGCTAAATTTAAAATATCAAGCATTCAAAGACGGGAACCGGGGTAAGTAGACTGGCCTACCAGTCCTTACATTTCCCTTAACCGTCGAGTAGCTTATTAGGCTTCACGGATCTGTGAACAGACAATTTTGTTTGAGTTATATGTAAGCTATTAGTCTAACCTTCTTTTGGTAATTTTAGGAACTGAGAAATATTAAGCTATTGGTAATAGGCAAGGGAAGTATATCGCATTTCATACGCAAAGGAATTTCAATGTGGTGTATAGACTAAACATAGTTGGCAAATTGCAGATGGCAGAAGTAAAATAACACTAAATGCATGAAATGATTAAAAGTGTAAGTGTGCAGAATGTAAAAACACCTAGATAATGTCTTACGCAAGTATTTCATTTCAATAAAGTCCTTGAACCTTGATAAGTGAACATAAAAAGATCGCAAGAACAAAAACGTGTTACTGTATTAGGAACACTGTCAGTAGCCTAATCACCGACATTATGCCAGAATATTATTCATTGATTTTAGTTCAGTTTCTAACTGTATAAACCTACCCTCTTTAAAAGACTTTGTGACATTAATACGAACAACCACATACAGTGGATCAAAGACTTTCTTACAGACTTATTGTCCACTGTGAGGTAGGCTATAGTGGCTTCTTCTCTGACACAGACACTAAAATCAGGGGCAACCCAAGGCTGTGTGTTGCCACCTATTCTGTTCTCCTTATTCAAATGAAATGCAAATGATGAACCCCACCTGTCATTTGCATAAATATGTGGAGGATATGGCATTTGGCCTTACTGTATGCACGCAAGGAATAATGGAGTGTCCATCAATCTATTTTCAATGTATAGGGTACAGAAGCTCACAAAATGATGCCAACCTCTTCATTAATGAGACAAAGACCAGGGAACTTGTCATGTCTAACAATACCTTTGTGGGTCCACCTGTCATTATTAATGCACAATCTGTAGAGATAGGGGAGGAATTCAAATACTTGGGGACGTTTTGATTGCATTTTGCAACTTATGTATCTAATCAGGAAGTTATATTCAAATAATGTAAGGAGAAAGCGTCCTAGGACGACATTATGAATGTAGGCTAAAGACTATGTGCTGTTGTCAATTGTGTGTAGTCTAAAGGCTCTCGTTCTTGGATCCTTTCTCTGGATTTTCTTCTATGGGGAATTCAATTGGCAATCTCTCCCTCAGGTGTTCTTATGGTAGTCTAGCTACACTCTTCAAATCTCAGAAAAATGTTTTATACTTTTCATTGTAAGCATCTAACAGTGATGTGATTTGGCTTTGTATTAGCCCAACAATAATCAGTCATAATATAGTTGTCTCCATCTCTTCACAGACTAGCCTGGACTGAAATACTTCTACAAGAAGGCGTACAGAATGGATGAAAAACAGATTTTGTTTCTCTTTGCTGCCATTCACGCAGGTTGGTGTTGTAAGAATATTTGTTATGCTTGAAAAATCTTCTGTGGCCTAAGCCATGTGACAAATTATAAATGAAAAGTAAAATTCAACCTGAAAAAGGATTTTAAGGGATGGTAGTCTACTTACTCCAGTTCCAGCACAGATCTCACATCAGAGAATTCTTAGGGATTGAATGAATGCACTAATGTTTTTTAATTTCAACCTTAGCCTACCATTCTTTGGGGCTTTTAGCCAACTGTTGTAGGCCTAACTGTCATGTGATAGGAATCTGTAGCCTGTACTGGAGCCTACTTTCAATTTCCTATTCAAGTGCATGAGTACTGAGGATTTCTAAACCAGTGTTAACAGTATTAACATGTTTCAACTTACCCTATTACATACTATACCATGACTATGTCCTTTTGTAATGCATTTCGATAGCTACTCAGGGGATATCCCAGGTTTGTGCATCCCAAAATTTTCAATGTAAGCAAATTCAAATTCACTGCAGGAGTAGTCAGTTGGTTGGCTGCATTAGGAGGTAGGGAGCACAGCAAGCATGTCCAGCCCATGGAGTTACCAGTCTGTATGCATGGAAGAACATTTATTAATCTGTGAAATTTTGGATTGGGTCTGCATTTTGCCATTCTACTAAAGTTTTATTGTCACAATGAGATACTATTACCATTCTGCCTCCACAGCTATCAGTGCCCCAGAGTCTATGTTTGCTCTAGAAGGAAACTCTGTCACCTTGATGATGAGGAAACATGTCAACCTGGACCCAGATGATGCTGTGTGGGTATTTAATCAAACAAAAGATGTTGTACGATACTATCCACACCACCCCCAATCTCATCAGCTAAGGGTCCCAGCCCCTTATAAGGGCAGAGTAGAGTTTGATAGCATCACCTTCTCACTGGAGTTGAGGCACCTGAGAAAGATTGACAGCGGACTCTACAGAGGAGAGATTAATGCCGAGGGGAGAAAGAATGTTGTGGAATACAGACTCTCTATTGTGGGTAAGTTACTCTGCCCTTGAAGTTACCCAATAGTCTACTGCTGTGTCTGTCTGTGATCATTAAGATAAGGAAGAGAGAAACAAGATGAAGATGAAATGTTGAGCTAAGAAAGAGTCAGACATGTGTACACAATAGAATACATCTAGATACAGTGCTTTATGATTCAATCTCTCAGTGGTATGGCAGGCTGTTTAGGTGGTCTTATTTATCAACACTTCATGAGTGAAATTAAAAACATTCTGTGAAGAAAGTCAGTTATATTCCTACACATTGGCATACTAAATCAACTCTCACATACAGTAATTTCCCGCATATAAGCCGCATTGTGTATAAGCCGCAGGACAGTGTTTTATGCAAGTTAAAAAAACAAAACCATATTAACACCATATTAACTGCCCCCTGTTTTAACCTCATAGAGGAAGAAATTATGCAAAATCAATGTATAAGCCGCGGCTAATAGTCAGGAAATTACGGTAATTGCCATATCACCATGATCAATGCAACTGTAACATTTCTCATAACACCCATTTGCATCTGCAGAGCCAGTATCTGCTCCTGTCTTGAGTGTGGAGCCTGTCCCATCCAGTGGTGACCTCTGGAATGTGTCCTGTAGAGCTGGTGACCTCTCCCTGACCTCCATCTGTAACAGCAGCACCTGCACACAGGGGGAACTGACTTTGTCCTCAAGCCTTGCTGTGTCTATTAAAGATGGTGTCATTACCTGCAATCATAGTAATTCAGTCAGTAAAAGTCATGCCACTGTTGAAATTGGAGCAGCTTCTTTGCCAGGTAAGAAATATATTCTTCTCATTTTCTGATGATGTGGCAGTTATCATGAAAAAGATTGACAAGCATTTCAATTGATATAATTGGCAATGTTTCAAGTAACCTCCTCAAAGTAATCTCTCAAATATGAATGCAAACTGCAAAATAACATTGAGGGAAATCATTACAGCAATGTGAGTTTTATTCTATTTTTACAGAGCGATTTCTGGAAGAACAAAATGCATTTCCTACTGTTGTCGTAGTACTGATACCATTGCTACTTCTTGGAGCACTAATTGGTGGAGTCTTCTTTTGTCACAAGCGGATAAAGACTGCAGGTACAGTACAACTAAGGCTACATCACCATTAGAATGTAATTTGACAGTTTAGAACACGTTTCTCTGAAGCATGTAGCACTGTGCTCACATTAATAATCACAGGATAAATAAAACCATCTAGCTTACTGGTATCTGTCTCCCTATGAATTGATGATCTTTTATGATTTCCTTCCTTTTCAGCTGTCAACACTCCAAAGAAATTTCTGGGGGTAAGTGCATTATTTTTGTAACTTTCAGACGAGTCTATTTCCACTGTAACAATCATAATTACAGTACTATGCAGAACCATGGATTGTTATGTTTTGGGTCTTTCTGTCATATCCTCGCTGAGATGTTGCCATCATCCTTTTACACATTCAAAACATGAGATTCTAAAGAGTAACTCAGTTGGGCCACTAGATGGCAGCATAGTATGTAGGGAAAAGTCGTCCGCTCTGACAGCATGTCCCAGGGAACAGTATGGCTTTTTATCTGTCATTCAGAAAGAAATCATTACAAAAAGTTTTTTTTTTTTCCCTCTTGACTTTTTTTTTTTTTTCTCCTAAAAAGTAGTGTCTTCCTCTAGGACAGCTATTTCTATTTGGATATTGCTTCACAAAGAGTTATTTAGAGAGTTTATCAAGCATTGTTATATAGTGTTTGATCCAAAGGTTTAGAACCAGTGAGTTGGTGACAGATACAGAGAATTTATGTTTTTTTTAAATGATTGTTCTAACACTCCATTTCCGTTTTTGGCCAGGCTATCCGTGTTAGCCAAGGATCATCAGAAAAGAGGCAAACACCCAGGTCTACATCCCCTCTCGACCATTCACAGGTGAAACAATCAAGAAAATGTGTTTCAAAACAGTTACTGTAATTAGACAGAGCAGACACTTTGTAAAATAGTGATAAAGGAACAGAGCATTGTTTCTCTTAAATTCCATGCCTGCCTTTCTGTTCTCAGACCCCAGGGTCAACTCTGAAGAAGCGAAGCCCACTTTCAACCAGAGATAACTCTGTAGTTGTAAACCTCTCACAGGTGAGATTATTAATACTGTAATTGAAGTTGTCTTACAATTACACAATATGGCTGATTTGTATTGATCGCTGAATGAACTTGGAGATGTTTGTGCTAATCATACATCTTTTGTTAATACGCTGCAAAGGATAAAGGATTATGTCTTACAGCCTTCTATTACTGTAAACGGGCATTTGTCATGAACCTGAAACTTAATGGTGCTCTCATTTATTTGTAAATGCTGAATAAAGAAATGGCCAATACAAAATGGGCAAATTACAGCAAAGCCTGTCTGGTCAGGTCAATCTAGGCTCTTCTCATCCATTGTTCCTAACTGGTGGAATACCCTTCCCAAGACTATTAGAACAACAGGCACTCTCTACTTTCAAGAAACTCTTGAAGACCCAGCTCTTTCAAGAGTATCTCTTGTCCTAGTTCCTTCAGAATGCACTGATCTAGCACTTCTCAACTCTTGCACTTGCTCTCCTATTAGCAAAATACACTCCCAGTAGGCATTTACTTGTGTTGTAGCTTGATTGTTATCCCTCTTTTGTAAGTCGCTTTGGATAAAAGTGTCTGCTAAATGCATAAATGTAAATGTAATGTAAATGTCTGTGATGTCAGGTCTCAAATAAACTGTTGTTCAACTGTGGTAACAAAAGAGGGTGCCCTTTAGCCCAGGGGGCAATTTCAATTCACATATTAAATATAAGCTTGATTGGGCTTATGTGTGGTGATTCAAAGTTGAATATGCAATTCAAACAGCAGAGAAAAATATACCATAATCTATTCTATTAGCCTGGCTAACGTGATCTCCAAATTTCATGCAGTGACAGGAGGTATGGGGCATGCCCAGGCTACTACCGTATATCTGTTTGCCTTTAACGTATGATCCAATCCTACAGGCAAAGGGAATACTGTAGGTTAAGGTTTCCTTGAAATCAAGTGGTGTCAGAGTTTGTACAGTAAGTATGTTTGTGTTTGTCTCTTCCAGAAATACAGTCCAGTTAAAAGTCCGGTTAAAATCCCTGTGTATAAGGTGGTGTAACCCCAGCACAACCCTGAAGACTGCACTGCCTATGCGAGTTGATATATGAGCTCAGAGAAGTAAAGTGCCTCGCACAGAATACATTTATTCCACTAGATTGACACTAGGTGATTCAAGATACGATTATCAGATTTCTGCAACAATAAGATTTTCAGGCAGGGTTACTGTTTCTCCTCCACCATGCTGTGAATTGACTATGTAGATACAGAGTTAAGTTTTACATTACAGTCATTTTCATTGCTGTACTATCTATTATGTAATTTTATATTTTCATATTCAACTTACAGTACAACCTTGAGAGAAGGAAACATTCCGAAATGTTTTTAGGCTTGACCTTAACCATAATTATACATTTTCATAACTTCAAGAATATACTTTCAAATTACAAACACATGCACATGCTTCTATTTCTTTACGTTTGTAAATATTTTTTTGTTTATATGTTCTTTTTAAATATTCTATTGTGTGTTTGCTGTCTGTCTAAGCAAATTTTCTACTGGCCTATTGTATTGAAATGTTCTGTATTGTTCTTGTAAATACAATGAATTAAAGAAATTTAAAACTACTTCATAATTTATACGTCTCATCTGTTGTTGGTTGAAGTACCATACCCAAGTTTTTATACATGTTAACCATTGCATCACATATACAGAGCGTGCATGTGCAGGTTTCAGTTCACTGTTCTTGTGGTCGGCGTCTCACTGACCTATATCTCACTGAGATGATCTCTGTGACATGCTTACCGGCACTCTTTCATCTGTCTTGTCTTTGTCATGACATGGTGAGAGGGATTTGAAGACAGATGGATACAAACTGTGTTTTGCTTCTTGCTGCAGTCCTTCACATAGGTACTGTATCTGTTGTGATATCTTTATCTAGACACAGAAAATGTAAATGGCTTTAACAATGATATGTGTGGTCTTACAGTAATGAAACTTTTGTATCTATAATTAATTTCTCCACTGAATTTCTGCCTTCTCCTGCTATGAAATATTTAGCAATATGTTACCTTCCTGTCAGAGTGTCCAGTGACACAGAGACTCTATTTGCTCTGGAGGGAAACTCTGCCATCCTGATCATGAAGAAAAATGAAAGCTTGGATCCAGATGTTGCAGTCTGGAGGCTTAATCAATCAGTCGGTCTTATTCTGTCAATTGATCAATGTGACATTGTCAGATATTATCCAAACTCTCGCCGGCTAAGCATCTCAGCCCCTTACAATGGCAGAGTACAGTTTGATATCACCACCTTTTCTCTGGAGCTAAAGAACCTGAAGAAGAATGACTGTGGACTCTACACTGGAGAGATTATTGCAGAGGCGGGGAAAACTATTGTTGAGTACAGGCTCTATGTTTATGGTGAGTTACTGTGAGCATGCAAACAATGTAATGGGATTGATATGTTATTTAGTTAACTTGAAAAATTACTGTACTTGAAAACAATTTGATGGTGTAGCCTCAGGGCTGTATGTCTGTAAAAAAAAATATGTAAAACCATCTGTAAATGCTCTTGCCGTCATTACAGATTACACTGTAAGAATCAAAGTGGCTGTTCAACATGTATTTTAATAATGTTTTTCATAACTGGGAACCTACCTAACCTACTAATCTAAGGGTACAGTATGTCTCTCTCTCTCTCTCTCTCTCTCTCTCTCTCTCTCTCTCTCTCTCTCTCTCTCTCTCTCTCTCTCTCTCTCTCAATTCAATTCAATTCAGCTTTATTGGCATGACAAAATACATTTCACATTGCCAAAGCTTTCAGTTGTACAGATAATCAGTACATCAAGGACAAGGTAATTAATAGTAAAACATCAGGTACAGTATACAGTGTGTGTGTGTGTGTTTGAATGTGTGTCTGTGTGTGCATTGCAAGTGGCTTTCAGGTGTTTAACTGATGGAGCGATTCTCTTTTTATATGACAAGTGTCTACATATCTTGCTGCAACTTGTGCACTTCCTTTTCCCTCACCCAATAATATTGGTAGGATTTGGTTTTCAGCAGGTTGATGCAAGTCTGGGTGTATATTTTTAAATCTGGGATAGAACTGATCCCGTATATCTTCCCCCTGGCAACATTCATTGAGAAAGTGGTACTCTTTCTCAATGGCACCTTGGTTGCAGTGGGTGCAGATCCTGTCTTCCCTGGGCAGCCAGGTTTGCCTGTGTCGGCCCTTCTCTATGGCCAGGGTATGACCACTTAACCTGTACCTAGTCAAGGTTTTGCGCTGCTTGCTATTTTTCACTGTAGAAAGGTAGTCTGCCACAGTGTAGTTTCTATTTAGGACCAAATAACATTGGAGTTTGTTTTGGGTTTGTGTTGTCTTAGTCCAATATGACAGGTAGTTTTGTTTTTCTGTATTAATCAATTTGTTGGGTTGAATTGTTTGGGCAAGGGTGGCAAGGTCTTGACTTTTGAGGCTGAGTGTTAGTTGTTTTGGTGGTGTTATTTGTTGGTTCATAATTTTTTGTGAGCCTCAGAACCAGCTGAACGAGGGGGCTTGTTTTTGCACTCATCTCTTGGGTTTCCAGAGCTTTAAAACAATAGGAGTTGGGGTCACTAGTTTTTAGGTGTTTGTAGAATTTTATGGCTCTTTTTTCAATTTTATTCAATAAAGGGTATTGGCCTAATTCAGCCCTGCATGCATTGTTGGGGGTGTTTTTCTGCACCTTGAGAATACTCTTGCAGAATTCTGCATGCAGGGTTTCAACCGGGTGTTTATCCCATTTTGCAAATCCATTGTACATGAGAGGACCCCATACTTCACTGCCATATAATGCGATTGGTTCTAGGACTGATTGAAATATTTTGAGAAATATTTTGAGCCAGATTCTAATTGAGACCTCCCTCTCTCTCTCTCTCTCTCTCTCTCTCTCTCTCTCTCTCTCTCTCTCTGTGTGTGTGTTTGTGTGCGTGTGTGTGTGTGTGTGTGTGTGTGTGTGTGTCTGAGTGTGTGCTTGTGTATTTGTATTCTATGTATCTGCAGAGCCAGTATCTGCTCCTGTCTTGAGTGTGGAGCCTGTCCCATCCAGTGGTGACCTCTGGAATGTGTCCTGTAGAGCTGGTGACCTCTCCCTGACCTCTATCTGTAACAGCAGCACCTGCACACAGGAGGAACTGACTAATATCTCCAGACTCATCATCTTAGTGAAGGATGGGGCCATCATGTGTAACCATAGCAACCCACTTAGCTGGAGCCATGCCACAGTTACACTGTGGAAACACAACCAATTGAATGTTTTTGGTGAGCATAAAATTAGATTTCACACATATTATTCCATACATATTGTTATTATTACTCTCTCTCTCTCTCTCTCTCTCTCTCTCAAATTTTCAAATTCAAATTCAAATATGCTTTATTGGCATGACTGTTAAAATTCACAATATTGCCAAAGCATTAAATAATAATAATACAGAAAGTAGAATAAACAATGTATCAATAATAGTAAAATAAAAATAGATTAAGATAGTATTATATAAAAAGGAGATGGGGGGGGGGGGGGGGGTCAAAAAATGAGTAAAGTAAAGCAAAATGATTTTTTTTTTTTTTTTTCTGAATGAATAAGATGATGTAGAAGGGTGGTTTCACTGGATTGAGGTTACATCCTGCCGTCTTTTATGGCATGCAAGTACAAACTTTGCAGCTGTTAATGCTGTTTCTTTAACCTCTCCTAAAATGTATTTAAGTTTTTCCTCATTTGTCTGCATTGCCATCTCTGGGCAAATTCGGTTGAGTTTTTCATTGTATTCAATCCTGAGGTCTGTATACAGACAACACTCAGTTAGGAAATGCAGTTCCGTTTTAACTGCACCTTGACTGCAATGAGGGCACAGCCTGTCTTCTCTCGGCAGCCAAGTTTTTTTCCACCTTCCACATTCAATGGCCAGGTTGTGGTTGCTGAGCCTGTACATTGTCAATGCTTTGGAGAGATTTTGGTCTTTAAGTAATGATAGGTATGGGGCTAATTTGTAATCATGGTTTAGGGCCATGTTCTGTCTCTCTCTCTCTCTCTCACACACACACACACACACACACACACACACACACACACACTTTTACATTTATATTTCTCATTTATGTTTTGTCTTTGCAGTCCAAAACTATCAATGGATATATATGACTATACCCGGACTAGGAGGTCTCCTCATGTGTGGAGTTGTGTATATTCGAGCACATCTGAAAAATCAAGGTACAGTAGAGCCAGGCAAAAGACTATTTAAAATGGTTCAAATATTTACAGTGAATATCTGTTGTTTTTAGTTAACACTGGTCAGTGCACTAGTGATATACCTACACTGCAGTATAGTTTGCATGTAGAATACTTACGTACATACATATTCTGCATACATACTCTCCATGTCTCTTGAAATGTTACATTAGTTTAATTTTCAAAAATTTCACTCAAATCAATCATCAATAATTTCCCATCTGCTGGCATGTTACAATATAAATCCCTGTAGCAGAGTTGCTTATGGTTGGTAAGAATAAAAAAAAGGATCCATCGTTAGGGGCAACGGCCGCCGAGGTGTCCCAATATAAGGTGGAATCATAGAACAGCACAACAGCGAAGTCACAAGGCTGCTTGGTGTTGTTATACTGTAGTTATATTCTAAAGAGCATTGAATATGGAACAGTGATTAACTCTTAGGGGTCCGAGGCCTTTCAGGCAGATAAACCTCACAGTCGTTCTATTATAGAGGAATAACGTACACCCTTATCATCCAGGGTGATAAACTATTAATTGCTGTACAATTATTTAAAATTTGTACAGTCTACCATCTGTACAATATCTACTATCTGTTTTCGCTACTGTTGTTCTAATTGTTCATTTACAGATAAAATGCATCTTAGCTAATTTGCATAAAGTCAAGGATAGTTTAGAAGGAAAGTTTTTGCCTTATTTTAATCACTCATCGCTCTTGCCAACAAAAAAATGCATTAATTGCATGATTTTATAGTTAAATGTTTTTAAACTTAGCTTAACGGACAGTTACTGTAAGTTGCCTTTTCTCCTCCCACCAGAGAACAAGCACAGAGCTCATGAGATGAATGTAAACAGCTTGTGTATGTAGCCAGATATACTGTGTATGTTGCCAGATATACTGATGAATGTAACGCTTGTGTATGTAGCCAGATATACTGTAGTTCCGTTCCAACTTAATGCTTGATGATCACACACACTGCTTACAAAAACCCACAAACAGTTTCCACCCTGTATCAAGCATTTACATTTACATTTACATTTATGCATTTAGCAGACGCTTTTATCCAAAGCGACTAAAAAGCACGTGTATAGAACCTTGTGGGTTGGGTTTTTGTTCTCTGATTATGTATTTGTGTTGCTATGCACATTAACCAACACTGTACATCATTTTGCAGCAGGCAGTTTATCTTCAAACATATACCAGTCATTAGAGGTAGGTCTGTCTTTGGCAGTTTGTGTTTCAAAGACACACACACACACACACACACACGTTTTTTTGATGTTAGCACTTTAGTTTTTTTGTTTTCCCCTTTGTGTTTTTAATTAATGATTACTACAGTGTACTAAGATTGTGTGATGAGATTAAAGATTATTAGTGATTAGACTTCCTTTTCCTTGTGTATAATATACCCAGAATGTACAAACCAAATCTCTATCTTATAGCTTAGATCACCCCATGTCCTTCTTAGCAGATTGTGAAATTGTTCTCTGCCATCTCTGCTGCCTTGAGAACATAACCCACTTGTTACTTTTCATTTGCACTTCCTCCTGTGCTCTGTAGACGTTATGCCCATTATCAGATGTGCAGAGACAGAGTTCCTCCATGTCTCAGTCCTCTGCTGTGTTTGATGCATCGCAGGTGAGATTTCTTATTGTATTATAATTAGTGCTGTCAAACGGTTAAAAAAATTAATCTGATTAATCACAAAATTTTTCAATGATTAATCGTGATTAATCACTTTTAATCGCAACTCATTTACTCCAGTAAGAATTTGGATGCTAGGGTATGTTGGATCCTTATTTTGCCCTGTAAAGGCCCAGTACTAAATAGTTGGCTTTGTTTGTCTCAAATGGGGCAATTCACACCTGTCCACTACCCCCAAGGATTCCCCAAACATGTTTTTGGACAGTCAGGAGCTAGGCCATGATCTTTGTATAGTTTGACTTGATAGCCAAGCCTTTTTCGATCTAAAATTGAACATAATACATGCCATGAAAGTGGAACCATATCCATCAGGATTAATCTGAGTTAATTTTTTTAATCCGAGTTAATTTTTTTTTATTAATCACGTGATTAATCAGTTAATTTTGCCAGCACTAATTATAATATGTCTTACCGTTCACAGAATTTGCTATATTCAGAATCTTTAACATTTTGAATGAAACTACATTACCTCTGTAAATCTGGGGTTGCACTTGACTTTGTGAGTGTTATTCAGTATTCACACAGTACTGCCATGGTTTTAATGGCTGACTTGCTCCCCACTAGAGCACACAGTTTCTGAGCTCACATGAACATCCTCCCACTATTTACTGGAAGCTGCAGCCTCACACCGGCCCCAACACAGATGTGACCGAGACCCCACAGCCAGAAGACATCTACTCCGTAGTGGGGTTGTAGGGATGCACACCCTCACTCACATATGTGTCCGTAACAGTCGTTTCTCAGTATCCCCTACAGAAGAAATGTAGATATTAATTATTATAGATAATAATTAATTAATTCATAAATTATTAATATAGATAAGTTTGTTACAGATATTAATAACAAACTTAATTAATGTTGAGAAGTTTCTTTTATTTATTTATTTTCCAAGACTACAACAGGATATACAGGGCCGGTTCTAGGCATAGACGAACTAGGCGATCACTTAGGGCACCAAGTATCAGCGGCTCATCACAATACAGTTATTAATTTTTCTCCTTCAGTGTTTCACTTATATTTCTAGAAATGAGGGAGCAAAACTTAAATTTGGCCAAGGGCACTGAAAAGACTAGAACCGACCCTGAGGACGTACTGTATGAAGGATAACGTTTTACATTCTTAATTCTGCAGATTCAAACTGCATGAGTAACACATGTCGCAAACATTAAATTACAAATCAATATATATCATACATACCTACACTATATACAGTACAGTGCAAGTAGCACAAATTAATTATGGCCAATGTTACTGATATACATACATTTGTGTTTTTATGCTGATGTACAGCATACTGTATATTTTCATTAACTTAAGGAATGGTGATATATATTTCTGTACCTTCAGTACCTTCACAATGTCACATACAAAATGAATACATATCCTAGCATACTTATTATATTCATAACATTTTCCTTTTGTAAATAATAAACAATAAAAGACATGTTCTGTTCGCTATTTCATTTCTGTGGACATGCTGAACCTACAGAGGCATAGTAGTGAAACATTCATTCTAATCAAAGTAACCCAGAAGATAGCATTTCCCCTGAGCTTGTTGACACAATACTGTAGGTATGAAAAGCTAACTTGCAGCCCAAAAGTAGTGTTTGCCTTGCCATTTCAAGTAGTGTTTGTGCTGTTGTAATTGTTAAAGCCTCAATATGCTTCCAAAATATGTGACACAGTGAGAAATAAAACAAGGATGCATTTGAAAGATGGAGACACCTGAAAATGGCAAAGTACTTTGGACATAGTTGTAGTTCTAATTTTGGCCACAATCCTACATACTGCTACTTTAAGCAAATGCATGTGACAGGTTTATACTTGTGCTCAGTTTAGTGCATTGTGTGGTTGACAGTCAACGTTGTGTGTCTGTGTGTGTGTGTGTGTGTGTGTGTGTGTGTTGGGGTGTATGTGGACTTTAGGATATGTATAATGCTAGTGAGTCGGGGACAATCATCCTGACTGCTTTCTACGTGCAAATTGCACGGTTCCTATATTGGTCCCTTTTTTATGGTTTCATCTCGAGCCAACTGCAGAAACTTGCATCACAAAACCAACCTGGTCTGATGGACTTTTCTCTTCTTCATCTGTTTCTACTGGCCTCTGTCTTTCACAAAGGTAAAGAGAAACATCACAATTTTAACACCATTATGCTCACCATGACCACCATCAGGTCATGGCTCTAACAAAGAAATCAAAATATGTTTTTTTTTTCTTATGAGTTAGAAAAGTGGACTTATACTAAGGCACAAACTGAAATTTAATTTGACAAATTATATATTGAATCTTAGAGTTAGAGGAGTAACTTTACATATACTTGTAAATATAGAGTGGCTCATTATAAAATAGGGCGTTAATAAAGAATTACGGTGAATGTACGTGACATTTTCATGCATTATTGATGAACAAAATGCCACATAACCTCCGCAAACCTATAGCAGTATTTCACAATTTTGTTTATATTCTTATGCAAACTCCATGGCTGAATATAGGCAAAAACAAAAAATGAATATCATGATTTACATTATAAGAATATGAGCCTTTCAATTTGCGTTATGGTTGTGACGAAAAACAGACAAACTTTTGAGAGAGAGTAGTTTTTGCTGTGAAGTGTGTGAAATTTCTAGAGAAATGTAAATACTACATTCATACCAAACAGGACACCTCAGTAAAGATAGAGAAAGACTTAATTTCAAATGTATATGTAAAAAAGTTGGTTTTCATTGGGAGAAATGGCGTTTAACAATAAAAAATAATTGATAGCATTGCAGCTTTCTGTGTGTTATCACCCACTTATGCCGATTATAAGCCCCTAATAGACTTGCATTATAGCTGAATAGGGTAAAAAATTTAACAAAGAGATATCCTTTCGAAACTTGCTCAGTTAAATATGTACATCGAGACGATACTTTTTTGTATTGCAAGTTTTCTGAAAGAATTTGTATGTCCATGTAGATGAGACTTTTTAAGTTTTAAGGTGAGGTTTGCTTTTTCGTGGAATTGCCAATATATATATGGGCAATTCCACGAGAAAGTAAACCTCACCGCCATTTCTTCCAATGAAAACCAACTTTTTTTACATTTACATTTGAAATTAAGTCTTTCTCTGTCTTTACTTAGGTGTCCTGATTGGTATGAATGCAGTAATATTTACATTTCTCTAAAAATTTCACACACTTCACAGCAAAAACTACGCTCTCTCAAAAGTTTGTCCGTTTTTCGTCACGTCCATAACGCAAATTGAATGGCTCATATTCTTAAAATGTAAATCATGATATAAATTTTTTGTGTTTGTCTATATTCAGCCATGGAGTTTGCATAAGAATATGAACAAAATTGTGAAATACTGCTAGTTTTGCGGAGGTTATGTGGCATTTTGTTCATCAATAATGCATGAAAATGTCACGTCCATAACGCTGGAATTGCCCATAATATATTATATAAAAATATATATGGTTTTTTTTTCTGGTTTAAAGTTGGAATAAATATGAAAATTGCATGTTTCCTTTCTTACCTACTTTAAGTACCTAACTCTTACCTTACCTAATTCATTCAAGTGGATAAAATGCCTTACTTTTCCTCTTACCACTGGGTTTCCAGCCAACTTGTTAACTAACATTTAAGTAATTCAAATAGGAAACAGTTTAGCAAAGTATGTACGTCAAGGGAGAGATGGCATGCTTCATATAAAGATACATCAACCGCTCTCGATAGGCTAAGCGGTCTGACTTAAAGCCTGACTATATGTAACGGAGGCCAGCTAGCGCGGCTAGCTCGGTGGTAGTGTGTAAATCCTCATCACCCAATTCCATGGGCGCTTCTAACACACTGAGTTAGAAGCTCGGGCTTTTGGCTCAGTTGGTTAGAGCGTTCCACTCCCACGCCGGGAGATTGTAGCTTGCAGGGTGGCGGGTTCGAGACCCGTGTGCGGTGCGGACCGCCACCGGCTACATTGGTGCCGTGACCCGGATGGGAGTGAGGATTTGGAGGGTGAGTGTAACGGAGGCCAGCTAGCGCGGCTAGCTCGGTGGTAGTGTGTAAATCCTCATCACCCAATTCCATGGGCGCTTCTAACACGCTGAGTTAGAAGCTCGGGCTTTTGGCTCAGTTGGTTAGAGCGTTCCACTCCCACGCCGGGAGTTTGTAGCTTGCGGGGTGGCGGGTTCGAGACCCGTGTGCGGTGCGGACCGCCACTGGCTACATATAGTAAGTTCCAGTTTGGTGAAAGATAGCATTGGTCAGTCCAATTCATGTGTACCACACTTAATCTGACTAAAATTAGTGATGGCATGGTAGACCAGATAGCACAGTACTGACAGTACAGAGAGGACTAAAAACAGTCATGTTACATGTGAAACGACTGTTGATTCCAAATCTCAGTATGAAATATGAATAGGTTTAATGGAACCCCCATTATTGTCTCCACAGAGTCCAGTGCCCCAGAGTCTGTGTTTGCTCTGGAGGGAAACTCCGTCATCCTGATCATGAAGAGGAACGACGGCTTGGATCCAGATGTTGCAGTCTGGAGGTTTGGTCATTCATGTGATGTTGTCAGATATTATCCACGTCATAAACCATCTCGCCAGCTAAGAGTCTTAGCCCCTTACAATGGCAGAGTAAAGTTTGATAAAACCACCTTCTCTCTGGAGCTAAAGAACCTGAGCAAGATTGACAGTGGACTCTACAGAGGAGAGATTTTTGCAGAGGTGGGAATGACTATTGTTGAATACAGGCTCAGTATTTATGGTGAGTATGTGAGCATGCAAGCAATGTAATGCAATTATTAGTTTCCAATCAATTTTGATGAACTTGACTTGAACTTTTACAAAAGAAATACTGTACTTGTGTGCATAATATAGCCAGAGAGGGCTGTTATGTTTAACAACCATCTGTTAAAAATAATAGTGGAAGCACAGAGAAAATGCTCGCCTTCGTTACAGATTTTGCATTGCACCATTTAACAACCAAAGTATCTGTTCAAGATGTATTTCACTGATGTGTTTCATAAGCGATAACCTACACAGAAATGGCCACAAGTGTATGTGTGTGTATTTGTATTCTATGTATCTGCAGAGCCCGTATCTGCTCCTGTCTTGAGTGTAGAGCCTGTCCCATCCAGTGGTGACCTCTGGAATGTGTCCTGTAGAGCAGGTGACCTTTCTCTGACCTCTACCTGCAACAGCAGCACCTGCACACAGGAGGAACTGACTAATATTTCCAGACTCATCATCTTAGTGAAGGATGGGGCCATCGTGTGTAACCATAGCAACCCATTCAGCTGGGGATATGCAATAGTAACACTGTGGAAACGTGAGCAGGAAAAAAAATCTCATTCCTTAATGAGAGCTAGCAAAAAGGCCTAGATTTCTTAATGATATACAGCATACACCACATATTTCCCCACCCACCACACACACCTGCACACACAATGTCTTACTCTTACATTTTTCTCTGCCCTGCTACTTAAAATGTATCATGTTTTCACTGTTTGTGTTGTGTAGCCTATTTATGCTGTATCTTTGCAGAGCTTGAATCTCCCAATGAGCAAACCTCTGAATGGATCTATAGGAGTGCAGCTGGAGGACTAGGACTTATGAGCCTTCTCATTTGTGGAGTCTTATATTTTCAAACATATAAGAACAATCAAGGTAGTGTGATCTAAATATATAAATTATATAACAAAAATCTAAATATTTGAATGTTGTGTGTAAATGTGAAAAGCTGGAAATAACTTTCTTGAATATCTTGTATTTCCAACGGAATGAAAAGTACTATTTTATCTTATAAAGGTGGTTAATGATCACACACCAAAACACACACAAACATAGAGAGAGAGAGAGAGAGAGAGAGAGAGAGAGAGAGAGAGAGAGAGAGAGAGAGAGAGAGAGCTTAAACCACACACTGTTTCCACACACAATGTTGCAAGGTGTTTTTTTTTTGTGAAAACTAGTCTACACTACTGAGAGGCATGGTTTTATTCTCCAATGTGGTGCAGTGCATCTATTCACCAACACTGTTTGTCTTTTTGCAGCAGACAGTTTATCGGAGAGGGCAGGTTTGTCATAACCATAAGTATACTCTTTTTTATCTTGTGAGGGAAATTTCCTCTGCATTTATCCCAATCATAAATTGGTGAAATACACACAGCACACAATGAAGACACATTGAGGTGAAGCACACACTAACTCAGAGCAGTGGGCTGCCTGTTGCAGTGGTGTCTGGGGAGCACTTCAGCTTTGGTCTACTGGTCACAGTAATCATATTCAGAATCTATAGATGCAGTTTCTGGTGACTTCACTTAAATGCCTAAATATTCAAACAGAATTTAGCTACAGTATGTACTGTAGTTCCTCCTTTAAATCAAGAAACACTTTGATGGGTGACAATTAGATGTCCAAAGGAATCTGTTCTATTTTAGCCTACCAGCTTGATGTAAGAGTTTATTATTTGATGCTATATGTTATGCTGTTTTCTCATGACCACAATTTTGCTGATTCTATCCCTGCTAGAACAAACTAGTTGAACTTGAGTCCTCCAAGAATACACACAAGATCACAAGATCCAGCGCCAACACAAATGTGACAGACGCCATAAGACTACATCTACTAATCAGTATAGGGCACAATTTCCAAAGTTACAATTTTCAAGATATCCTTTGATATAAACATCAAAATAAGAATTGGCAGCCCTTGCATCAATGTCATGCTAAGGTTTCTTTTATTTATCTGCTTTTCAGCACTGCAGCTTATTACCGATATACTGTATGAATACATGTTACTGTAGGTAAAAAAAACCCCAAAAAACCCCCCCAAAAAAACATTTAATTAATCAGTAGTACATTTAACAGAAAAAATGAATTTCAGTGTCACCATTTGTGAATTTCATGATATAGACTGTATTGTATATTAATATACATTAACATAAACATAAACAACCTATACTCATACCAATAATAATTGCTCTGAGATGTACAAAAGCAGATATATTTTTTGCATCTTCACATTGCTACACTTTTACAAATGATATTTTCAGAAAACGTTTCCAAACGTTTGTTATTAATAATAAAATGTATTCATATTCTGGTTGTTTTTTCCTCCTATGTTTAATTTATTCATGTGGTTTCACTTCACAGTCAGGAATTGATTTTGACAGCTTAATATAAAATACACCCCATGATTAACCTTACATTTATGGAAAATGGCCATGAAATGGTAATTGAAACTCACTCACAAATCAAACCACATATGAAGATATACCTGCATAGCAAAACCAATAGCTACCACTCGGCTATATCTAGATTTCTGCTATTTGTAAGAAGGACTTTATGAACTGCTTTTAGAAAGCAGGACCCACTTTGCTTATGTTCACAACTGCTGGAATGAATTGATTGTCTGCATTTGTAGGAAAACAAAATGATGTACCTGTACTCACATTTGGACTAGAATAAAGTAAAGTTAAAGAAAAATCTTCAAATTTCTTTTTTCTATGCCCATTCAGTTAATGTTGGCTGTCAGTTTGGTCCTATAGACAGGAACATTGTAACCTTAAACAAAGAGCTGATTGAATCACACCAGATTTATTCTTCTTATAACAGATAATGATTTCATCCAATGCTGATTTGAAACTAGGGGCCCCAGGGTGTGATGGTCTTTTTGGTCTTTTACCTTACTGCTCTGTCACATCTGGGTTGACCGACTGTTGGTCTGTAATGGTCCTGCTGCTCCACCACATCCACTGTGAGCTAATACACAGGCCTACATAAGTACCCACACTATAGCCCTACATGACTAGATTAACCACTGTGGATTCATCCCCAATGTTAACAACAGACTGATCTTTTTCACTGATCTTTGCCAATCTCAGTGTCAGTGTGTGGTCAGTGTGTTTCTTATCCTTTCCCTCAGGTCATCCGTTTCATGTTTTACAGTGATGAACATTTGCCGAATTCAGAAACACTTCTGAACCCTTCCACAAGCCTTTGTTCACGCGTGCTTCACTACTGATGCACTGTGAAGCAGCTGCGAAGAGGCCGAGGTATACACACTCATAAACACGTTTAATGTGAAACATGTTCTCTTTCTAGAATCAAATACGTTACTTTTAAGTCTAATGGGACTGTGTTTCTATAGCCTGCAATGACTCGTTGCAAAAAAATGGTATGCTAAATTTTTGAAAGGGAAAGTAAAGCCGACTATATTAGCCCACATGCATTGGTTTGGTTGGTCTTTTCTTGAGCCTACAGTGCATGAAAGGGGGTTTACTGGTGATGGGGGGCCCCATGCAAGAGCCTTGCATCTGGGTCCGGTTTCATCACGTTACACCAGTGACTGAACAGACACAAGCCTTGCAAACATTAAAGCACTGACCTTTTCCATCAAAACCACATGCTGTTGTCATTCTGTTTATCTCAAGTGTGTTATCTCATCTGTGGCTCACGCTAAGCTGCATAAACTTCCTTTAGTTTGAATTCACAGCACCCTCTTCATCTACTGGCGCTATTGTAAAGAAGCGTAAAAGAGATTTTAAAATAATCCTTTGGTATTGTATTTGCAGGAAAAACAAATGATTGATGATAATGAAGTGATTGATTGGAAGAAAAACAATTCTTGACGCTAACAAAATATTTAAAAAGGCATACCAGGAAAAAAGACGCCATGATAAATGTTGGTTTGTTTGTTGAAGAAGCTCTGAAATGTTCTTTGGCTTTTCTTATTCTGAAAAGCGTAACCCTAATAGGCTAAATGAAATATCTGTATTTTGAATTTAATTCTGCCAAGATACCAATATTTAAAGACAGAAATGTTGTGATCATTCTATCAGCTACACTGATCCAAAATAATTCAGCAATATAAAAATGGTTTACTGAACATAAGTTTCTGCCATATATCTCAGTTCTCTCATGATCACTCCATACTTGTATGAGCACAAGTGAATAGACTATATGAGCAATTCAGAGATATTCTGAAGATAAGCGCATTCACATAGGCCTGGCTTTGTAAAGTTGGTTCTTCACAATTTTATTCGGCTAAATACATTGGTGTTGTGGTAACTGTGGTATGCTTTAAGTAGAATCTTCACGTGAATTCAATCTTCTCAGACTATACAATGTTCCCTTCGTTGGTTGCCACATTTTTCTTGCAAATCATTGACAAAATGCCTTGGCTTGACTTGATTAGCCTACTTTGAGGTTTCATAGGCCTACAAAATTGAACCATATTGCCCTCTGCTGGTCACGAGTTTTAACAGCATGGAAATCACTGCTCTTAACCTTTGAGGGAGAAATCGAAAGTTCTTCTGACCCAAATCAATAGTCTTACAGGCTTTTATTAGCCTGACATAGCCCGACCATAATACTGCTGTTCATCCGTATTCATGGTCTGGAGGTTCTTTAACCTGACGCGATTATACTGCGGAGGGGTGGGCATTCACTTCTGGTTTGAAACGATTGGACAGTTCGTCTAATCAGCTTCGCTTATTGGCCGGTAGACTCTCTACCGATGTAAACACGCCCCAGAGGACCGTTCCCAGACCATGGATACGGATGAACATTCGTATTATGGGCGGGCTATGTCAGGCTAGGCTTTTATAGCACTAGGCGAATTTACAATGAAACCTAAACTAAATGCGTAGCATAGCAGGATCTATTGGCTGTGACTGTAGGCAAAACAAAATAAAAATCGGGTGCGCAATATCAATATGTGATGATAGGACATGAATAACCAGCAAACTTGCAGGTGGTAGTGGGCTAGGCCGAAAAGAGGCTGCATCCACACTGTGTCAAATTTGTCCAATTCAAAGGCTGACTGGGGTTAACTCAAATAAATATTAGCCTACCGGAACTGTAGGCTATAGCCTATACCTTATTAGAGAACGGTCTACATGTATTCTTTTAGGCACACCATGCATTACGCCTACCCAAGCATATGGTGCCAAACAGTACAAGTGTCTTATTCCAGCGATTGGAGATTTTCTGTTTCATGCATAGATGGACGTTGCACTGTGCCCTGATAAACAGTCTGAGTCCGTTTAAGTGCTTGCAGGGAAAGTGAAAGTCACAACTTGGTTGGTTCATCTATTCACGTGCACCACTCAAGTTCCAATGGGATTCAAACTTGAAGTAAAGCTTCGTAAACATCGCGTGGTTTAAATTTGATTACATTTGATTTGAATTGCATTGAACTCCTAGTCAAGGAGCCTAAAAAGTCCCGTGGGATTTTTTTGATGAAAGCAAGCCACCCATCCAACTGTCTCAAGGACACCCCAAATAACAATAAAAAACATGTTGGCAGTCTGAAATATTGTGCTGGGAAAAATTGTGAAGCATATAAGAAAATAACAACATTTTGGTCTCCAAAAATAGGACTTTGCAAAAACGCCTAGGCATACCCACATATAAAATGGTGTAGAAAACACAAATTTTGATATTTTGTTTTCAAATTTGAAATACAAGTTGTTCAGACTTGTGGCCTTCGTTCCAGTATGTCTATAACCTGATACATTACAGTAAAAGGACTATTTAATGTCTATGTATATATTTTTTTCTTTGGCGAGGGGAAAAAATGACAAAAACTTCAAAATATAAAGAGTTCCCAGTTTTCAGCAGAACCCTTTACAGTGAAACTGACAATAGATTACAAAACAAGAGGGTGTCTGCTTTCCAAAATGGGTGTTTTCATCTCAATAGCACAAAGGGTTGGGATACAGCAACCATTTCAATTTGGAGAGGCGTTTTCAGGCATTTTCCAGGCAAATCTGTCGGAATGCGAAGGGGTTAATTATGCAAGCTAGTAATAAATGGTGAAAATAATGATTTGTTTATTATGCTATTCGTTGCTGAAAAGTCTGATAACTGAAGTAGTGGTCTGATAACAGTAATCTTTTGTGGAATGAATACGTTTATTGACTCGGCATAGAAATAAAGGCATCATCTTATGTTTGTAGACTAAATCAACTGAAAATCACAATGAACTCCAATTCACAATGTATATTATAAATGTGATGTTACACATTACGCAATGAGTGTCATGCTTTCAGTTAGCACACAGTTTATATGAAGTTTTCAACATCGTCCTCGTCATCTCCTGAGTCTTCATCCTCTTCATCATTGAGTGATGTGGTGGGCTGCTCAGGATTGTCACATCCCTCACTGGGGTCACAGGCACATAACTCTGTGCAGCCGAGTCACCTCGCATTGTCACACTTGGATTTTGAACAGCCGCACTTCACCAGCTGGATGACCGCATTTGGTGCAGGCTGTTCCTTGGTCATCACTGGAACCCATACATCGTCTTCCAAGTTCCAGCCATAGTCCTGTGGCGATGGTACCTCTGGGTTTGGAACAGTGTCATTGTTCCAGATCATTGCTTGGTAGTGTGCCCGCAAGATTGCTTGTTGCAGTGCAGCTTGTGTAGGTGGCAACCTCTCTGACTCGGCCTGTTTCTTTGTGAATAGCCACCATCTCAATTTTCCATCTTGGTAGTCTTGGTCCCTGGCAGGTAAACCTTGCAGAGAAACTCTTCGAGACCATCATATATGGCATCACTTGGCCAGCGCATGGTTCCCAGACTTGTCAATGCAGATATCTCATTGCTGTCATCCCTTGCGTCACGGAAGATCTTCCAGAAAGCAAGTTTGCCTCTGCCAGCAAAGCCCCCCGTGTTATCAGCTCCACTAAAGGCATGCAATCCTGGCAAAGCAGCTGCCTTGTTTGGCCCCAGAGCTTCGTAGATGGGTCCCAGAGGAATGACACGTCGCTTTGTACCAACTCCAGTCATGAAGTTGGTGTTGGTGCATAACTCAGGATACCGGCGGAGAGCCAGAACAAAGATGTCGGTATCAGGTGAGTGAATGTTTATGATTGAAGCCCCACTTGCAGTTGCTTCAGCAGCATGCAGGAGAAGTTTAGTGTCGGCCTCTTCCTGCTGACTATGAAGGTGGTCGACATTCCTGTGAGTAGCTCGGCACTGTGAACCCCATGCAACAACCATCTGCTTCTCTTCTGCATGAGCCTTCACCAGCATCTTCTCAGCAAGATAGCCAGTGAGTTCCATCTTTGTCTTCACATGGGACAGGAGTCGCTTCAGTGGCACCTTTGCTATGTTGGTGGCATCTGTTATGTGGTAGGCTATGACTGGCTGACCACCATGCCTTCTGTCACGAGTGGCACCCTTCAGAGATGTGACATCATAGCGATCAAAGACAAGGTGGACTTCATCGGCATCACTGTATCTCTCCAGGATACGGGTTGTGAACTGATCAGCCAGCTGGCTACAGTTTGTGATGTTGTCAAGCTTTTGTAGTGACTGGACATCTGCCATGGCATCGACAACTGCCACTTTCACTGCTGCAGGCATGTCTTCTGATTCTTCTTCACTGTCAGGAAGTCCACTCTCCTTGTCTGTGTCACTTCTTGGCAGCTTCTCCAGGATGGCCATCAGATTGCTCTTCACGTGGCAGTGTAGCATTGTAGCATTGTACCATCAGCCGCAAACATTGACCTTGGTACAACTGACAACTCGTGTCTACCAATTGTTTCCTCCAGGTTGATGTTGGGTCTTGACTTGGACACCAGCAACATGCGGGTGAACAGTTGGGGCTGCCTCCATTGTGCAGGCCACTGTCACTGTAAACTACGGTCAGTATCTACAAACAGTCCACCACCACACAGATAATCTAATCTAGTCTATAGTCAAGAGATTGGACGAAGAGCCTGCACCACAGTCTTCAATTAGAACTCACCTGCAAAATTCAATAAGGGGAAGAGGGATTAAAATGAGACTTTTGAGAGCACTTACATGTTTGACCATATTATTATTGGCATTCACTCCCTATTCCGACATGCCATTTTTCAGACATGTTTCTATTCAGACATCCCGGTGTTCAGACAGTTTTTCATGCCGTTATTCCGACATGTCTTTACTGACGATTAAGGGTAGGGATTGTTTTGATTTGCGCACATTTACGCACATTACGTACATTTACACACATTTACACAACTATTACTAAGGTAATGAACGCATGCCTTTTAATGACGGTTATGGTTAGGCACATGTACGCTTACTGATGTTTAGGGTTACGCACACATAAACACATGCCCTTACTGACGGTTAAGGTTAGGAATAGTTAAGGATTGGGCACATTGTAATAAACACATGCCTTTACTGACGGTTAAGGTTAGGCATAGTTTTAGGGTTAGGCACATTTACGCTTGAGCAGCACCTAATGTAAAATAAAGCATATCCACCTGTACTGACGGTTAGGGTTAGGAATCGTTTTGATTTGGGCACATTTTCGCATGAGCACATTACAATTATTCATGTCGGAAAAGCGGCATGTTTCAAAACTATATAGTATCATGCCCCTATTCCGACAATGGAAATAAAAAATGTCGGAGTAGTGGTATGTTTTTTTTAAAATGAAAATGCTGCTACTCCGACAATTGGGTGCTAATGTCTGACTAATGACATGTCTGAATAGCGACATGTAACCATTATTATTTCATATACTTGGACTTACTGAAGCTGAATATGGATGAAAAAGGAAAGAAAATGACCAAACAAATACACTTCAGGTTGCGGTATAGCCGGAAATATGCGGCAAGGATACAGTTTCTATGTGTGGTCCACCATGCTGGCCAGCACAATATTTCAGACTGCCAACATGTTTTTTACTGTTATTTGGTGTGCCCTTGAGACATCTGAATGGGTGGCTTGCTTTCATCAAAAAATCCCACGGGACTTTATTTCGGTGAAAATGCTCCCTGACTATCCGCTTGTTGTTAGTGTTTGCTCTTTCTTTTTTCTCTCTCTCATCTTCCAGGCAGCGCTGGTACCTCCCAATTGTAGGTTTAGGATGAGGTTTAGGCTTAAGGTAGTGTCTAAAGTGCTTTTCAGACAGTGCTGCCTGGAAGTTGACGTTGAGATCAAAGAAGAAGGAAAAAAACAACAACAAAAAAAAACACCAGCTTGCTTGAAAATTGTCTACTATGTGAGTAGTATCTGTCTGTATAGTTTGCTAATGGCAGTATTTAAAAACTGAACATGCTGTGAAAGTAGCTGAAACGTTTTATTTGTAGAAGGAATGCAGAGACTACTACAACATGGCCTACAATGTATACAATGCAACACCAGACAGACATGTTTGAAGATTGTTGGCACATCAGCCTTCTAAAACACATTGCATTTTGTCTACCAGAATTGGGAAATAAGGGAAGCTATTTGCTATTTTAATTGATTTAGAGTAGCGCATTTCTTTAAGCCTTTACATTTTCTTCCTTACTGTAAACTGATGGCAATATTCCTAGATCACAGAACATCACTAAAACTTTACATAACCTGACAAAATATTCAGGAATAGTTACCAGCAATGTATCACAATACATTACAAAATATGATTTAGGGTAACATATTGTAATCTGTCATGGAGTATATTTTAAAAATAAATTGCTAACCATAAATCTGTCCCATTTGAACTATTTAAAACTGTGTTGTATTGCCACTGCAGAACTGATGAAACTGCCACAACCTGTTATTCTGCACTGCTCAAGGGTCCAAGAGCTCTTACATGTGCACAGATTTAGTTGTTTTTAAATTTTAGGAAATTACATAAGTAAACAGGAATATAAATCTTCTTGAAAATTATGTAAGTGGGGTGTATGAATATTTTTTTTCATAAGAACTGCTATGTTAATATGTATGTTATAATGATCTAAATGAAATAGCCTGTGTAAATGTTTAAAAAAATCACAGCTTGACACCAAACATACTTCTGAACCACCACATTGCCCACATAACAGTGCAGACAAAATGTTATGTTTATGGGGCCCAGTTGCGAGTTGCAAGTTGTGTAGAGATTATGTTTGCACATACTTTAGCATGAAGTGTAACATACAGACCTTGTTGTTTTCATCAACATGTGCATATGGGTGCTTAGTGTGGGTTTGATGTTGCAGGTGCTGCAACAAAGATAAGTATGTGACCTTTTAGGCTTTGTGTACTGTAAGCGAGGCAGGTGGTATTGTTCCTGGCTGCCTACTGCACGTGAGTTGCACATTTCCTTCCACTGGTCACCTCACCTTATTGCCTCCTTCGCAGTTTCGACTCGAGCCTAATGCAGAAGTTTCCATCACAAAGCCACTGTGTGCAACCTCGTCAGATGGACCTCTCTTTGTTTCAGCTAGTTATGCTGGCCTCTCTCTTCTATGCAGGTAAAGAAACTAATTATAAAATAATCATGTTCTCAAGGAGCGCCATCAGTTCATGATTATGACATAAAAAAAAACTATAATACTAACTATGAGTACCAGGGCATTTTTAATAAGCACAAAGAAATGGATTTCAAAATTAATTTGTTTAGGAAAAATGATACAGTTTAAGAAAGCGAGGGGTATAATACAAAGAAACATTTCTGGCCAAACAGGGTAGCTTCTGGAGTAGCCTCTGTACAATCTGTACAATCTCTCTTGTAGAGATTAGTGGCAACTCCCCAAGCTACCCAAGTTAAGCGGTGTAGTCATTGAAGTGCTGGACTAAAATGTCTGAAGAAGGGCATCAACCCAAAACGTCACAAGGTGATTAAAATCTTTTAATTTTCAGAGTTTCAGAGTTAAATTTCAGAGTTTTCAGTGTGCAGATATCGTAATTTTTATTTCCGAAGTACAAACTTGACAACAGCTCCACACCAAAATTGTAGTGATGTCTTCTTTTAGGTCTTGAATTTGTTTAAAAATGCCAGTGAAATAATTGTTCACAAATCAATGTCACATGTTAGCAAATTTTGCTTGCCCAACATATTGTATATTATGTAGCTACCAGGCATAGACACATTATTTTAACCCATACTCTGCACTACAGGGCAAGCGTAAGGCTGAGCCACCATATTAGCATAAGTTACACAAGTACTTTTTGTTTTATTGTATTTTGTGCGAAAACTCTGCAATGCTTTTTGTTTATTAGTTTGAACTAAGAACAATCCCACATCCCATCACTTGTAATATATGAGCAGATAAGTGTTACATAACACAAGAAGGAGCCACATACACTATGTACCATACATTGGAAATGATCTTATCAAATTTCATTAATAGTGCTAACTGATGTAGTCTACAGTGTATAGCGTAGATAATAATGGTGTCACTCACAGCCGTGATGTACCGAGGTTGCTTGGTGTTAGTGTTTTCTTTTCTGTGCATTTGCTGATTCATAGATTTTGTTCAATTTTGTTTCCACAGAATCAAGACATTTGTATCTGCTTGAAGGCCATCATGTGGAACTGGACATCCATGGTCATGAACAACTTAGGAGAGAAAGCATAAATTATGTGCACTGGCATTTCCACTGGCATCCCAGAAAACCAGTGGTGAAGTATTATCCTTCAACAGAGCAACTGTTTCTATTTACAAACTATAGGCCCAATGGTACTACGAAGTTTGATTCTAGAAACTTCTCTATGAAATTGATGAACCTTCAGAAAAATGACAGCGGGACATACAGAGGAGAGATTGGTGCTGCGGAGAATGACTTTGTAACGGAATACACACTCTCCATCTTAGGTATGTATTCCTTTTTACTGTAAATAAAAACTCACACCAACATACAGTAATTAACATCAACCTGATGAATGATGAAGAAAATAATAATTGTTGTCATAACATACTGTACTTTCGGCTGGTCACCTTACATAACAGAAGCAGCAGCATTTACTAGATCTGTGAATGTGGCTAACTATTTTTCTGTTAGAATGGCACATACATAGGCTATGTTGGGTTGTTGGAAATTGTTGGTGTATAATTCCGTAGTTGCACATTTACACTGTTAAAGGTGACATCGAATGGATTAATGGAGTATTGTGCCTTGTTCTCTGATGTTAAAATACAATACATTCAATTGTATTTTGTCAAAAAGATCAAGTGACATTTTACAAGCCTAGTTAACATCTCATATTTAAGATGTGTATTGATTTTTTATTTATTTATTTTTTTTGCCTTAACAACGCCCCACTCTGGCCACCTTAATTGAACTGTTTTGTGCTATTTGACGTCATTTGTAGGCTTAGTTCTAATACGCCCATGATTTAGGGCTCTTTGACCATGCACAACCTCTCTTAATTTATCAAAGCCAATGTAAAAGTGGTTTTCCATTCTATGTCTCCTTTAATTTAACTTTTCAGATCAGATGTCTTTAGTCATCAGTGGCAAGTACACTCAAGAAGTGTAGAGACTTATAATGTTACTTTGTGTGTGTGTGTGTGTGTGTGTTTGTGTTCATTAGAGCATGTCTCAACCCCACACCTGACGGTTGACTGGTCCAGCAGTGACTCTTGTAATGCCTCTGTGACTTGTGCTGGTCATGACATCTCTGTGACAGTCATTTGCAATGGCAGCACCTGCACACATGTGGAGGGAGCCTCAACCACTGACCTCAACCTTGTTGTCATAGCTACACATGACAAAATATTTTGTAACTACAGCAACAATGTAAGCTGGAGTGAGGCTGTGTTAGATTTGAGAGACATCTGCCCATTTGGTGAGAAAAATACATGTGTATATAATGTATATTCATATGCATTTACAGCTTTCAACATATAAGTGATGTCAGATGCCATGTTTTGATGGCCATGCACTATTGCTAATGCTAAAGACTACTAATCAGTTAATTAATTATATATAAAATTTTAAAGCAAAGTTGCAAATCAACAACAACAACAAAAAAAACCTTTTGGTAGGTCTGTTTGTAATGAAAGTAACTGATTGCAGGAGAAGGAAAGGCTACACAACCATGGAGTATAGCCATTAGCTTCTCTGTGGGCCTTTCAGCTGTTATTACTCTGGTTCTTTTGGCACTTCTGACAGTACGGAAATGGAAAAATAGTAAAGGTAAGCCTCATAGGGGGAACAAACATTATTTTTTCCAAATAATTAACCTTCAGGTGTATATGGATTCAGAGTAAGTCAGAAACTTGTATCCCATTATAAACACTAATAGGCTACTTAATGCTCAATTGCAGTTTGAGTCTCAATATTTTTTTTTTTTTTTTTTTTTTAATTTTGTAGGTGGAACTGGAAGCCATTCTCATTATGAGGTATTTGTTATCCATATCTATATTTTTTGAGAAATTATTCATTTAAAATGTATAGACTGCCTGATTAACTCAACTGGTTCACAAGTAGTTTCCTTTTCTGATTCTCTGTTTGCAGGTTGAAGCTCAGACCTTCAGCACTGTGCCTTTTCCTTCGCAGCACAGTTTGTCTAATAGAGTCCATCACCCTCTGCAGACCGACGACTTTTATTCTCTGTTAAACGCACCTTCTTTAGTTGGTGTTGTCAAATGAACTGAATGTTTTTTGTCTATATATACAACTGGAAAGTGACCATGTTGAAATAAATTAACATACAGTACTGATTTTGAACGTGACGACGTGAGACAAATAGCATTTACTGTACCAGAAGATTAAGATGCTTTAATCCAGTGTGGCTAATGTTAAAGCTCATATTTTATTTATTAACTACTGCTTCACTTTAAAGGGCAACCAGTCATTTTCAACAAGAGCTCTATTGCTCAAGCTACTTGAGATTAGCCAATACTGAAGGCGCCAGACATTTTGGTCCAACCATATAGGTTTCCTTGAACAGAGAAGAATCACTTACAACTAGCCCAATGGGGCAGACATTTAAACTGTGTTTTCAGCATCTAAACATGCTCAAATATCACCCCAAAAGCTATGCAACATCATCAGACACATTACAACACACCAATGTAGTGTTTATGACTACAAATGTCCGACAAAGTGGTTAAAATAGTGTTTTTATGCAGTGTTTACAAAACCGTTTTGTAAACAATGAATGTTTGGCTGCTTGCATAAACACACAGTTTTAACACTTTTTAAGCTATTTGTAGTCATACATGTAAGGTCCTCTAAAATACCACTGTATTTTATTTCTGTAATGATCAACTCCATGTACCATAATGCTTTGTGGTTTTGAGTATGTTGACTGTTCTCATCTGCTATGACATACTGTACATGTAAACCAATCAGATTTGGCCGCAATATGTATTTTTGTTTGAATTTTGTTATTAGCCAATTATAATTCATGTTTGCCGAATGCCCGCGAATTCACGAGCTCTCTGGACATTCTATCACCTCACGAGCGAGAGGCTCGTGTCAGTCCCGTCTGCAGCTACAATAGAGAGAGGTCACGTTTTTATGCTTGCTGCTCTTTTGCTCGGTTTAGCTAGAGTATCTGCATTGTGCAGCCTGTTTGTGAGTATTACGTGTACCGGGGACTCCAGCTTCATTCTTATGAGTGACTTTTAGCTGTTCTCTCTATTTTGGGTTGTTTTCTTGTCACGGATAAGAGACCTAGCTGCTAATCGTTGCGCTAGCTAGTGTCAGCTAGTTTGCTCTGGACTGCTCTGCAAGTAGCTGCACATCTACTGTAGCTCCACCTCCAAGGCTGTTTCTCGTGACTGCCTGGACCCTTCAGCCCTTCGGTGTTGAGGCCACCGGAGCGTTTCGGCATTTCCCGGGAATCTACTGCCCTCCGGTGCTGGGCCCACCGGAGCGCTACGTCATTCCTGGACAGTGCGGAATTACTGTTGGAGTTGGGCTGACCATCACCTTGGCTAGTCAGCCAGCATCCGAGCAGGAGCTGCCTCTGCAACCTGCTTCGTCTGGTCTGGATCGTGAGTAACGAGAAAACGCATTTACACTGACATGCATACACACTCGTTCCTCTTGTCCTCTGGAGAGCCGACGTCGTAGAGGGGCATTGCAGCGGGGTCTGTCCTGCCCGCAGTTCAGAGAACTGCCATTTATGCATCCATGGGCCCCAACTGCGCGCTAATTTCTTTTTCTTGTTTTCATGCATTGTGTATGTTCACATTTACTGTGCATTTTAGGTATAGCTGTATAGCTTTTATTAGGCTAATTGTTTCTGCCATGGGTATTCCTTGTACTCATAGTATTGTATTATTCTGAGGCATTCTTATAAATGATACTTGCTATTACTATTAATACCTCTTATTAATAAATATAATCACTATTGATTGTTAACTATAACTTGGGTGTATTGCATGCTCATTACTGTTTTTTTTTTGTTTCATTTACTGAACAGACATTTACACACTAGTTTAGCTCTATTTTCTTCCATACCATTAATTTCTGAGGGGATACGCATACACTAGCTCAAGGGTAAGTGTAGTATTTTCACAGTGGAGGCACCGCGCTACTGATTTTATTATTCTGTACATTTATTATTAGGCTATTATCATCTTGCTTGTGTTTGAGGTAACAGGAATTCCAGCCAGTTCACCACTCAACCGCTGGGAACCCGTAGGATCCTGTTGCGCCACTGTTGTCTATTGTGTGTAGTGTATCTCTTCAGTGCTGGGTTGCTAGAACCCGTTAGAAAGGGGTTACATACACAATACAGTTCTGTGTTGTAATGTGTCTGTTGATACTTCCTAGTTTTAGAGGTGACATTTGGAGTATGTTAAGATGTTAAAAATACAGTTCAAAAGTCTGCCCCATTGGGCTAGTTGTAAGTGATTATTCTCTGTTCAAGGAAACCTATATGGTTGGACCAAAATGTCTGGCGTCTTCAGTATTGGCTAATCTCACGTAGCTTGAGCAATAGAGCTCTTGTTGAAAATGACTGAAGTTGCCCTTTAAGGGGATATAGCGTGGATGAATGGACTACTGTAATTGTACTGTAATTCATCAAAAACAAGGTCAAGTGCAAGTTAAAACCTTATATTTTGACAGGGTATTGAAATGATTCTTTTGGCTAAATGGTGCCCTCTTTGGCAACCATAGTAACTTCAAATGCTTTGCGCTATAATTTTATTTATTCTGATTTTCCCATTGATTATGTAGCAGCTATGTCTAAGTTCCAAGATTTTCATATACAGGACTGAGGGCTCAACCATGCCTCATGTTCATGATAACACTTTGGCCATAGCTCTCCTAATATATCAAAGCCAAGGCAAGAAAGATTTCTCATTCTGTCTGTATCTTTGTCATAATTAAAATGGTGGACATGAAATCTTCAAATATCCATAATGTGCCACCAAGAATTTTGTGGTGATTTGTATCTATAAACTAACTAAAGGTCTAAATTATTTTTGACATATGTGCATAAAAGTATGTTCATTATATAATGGACAATTGCATATCTGACTCTCAAAGCTCTTCAGTCTTCATATGCAGGTATTTCCTAGCTAAAACAGACAATTCTGTTAATAAAACATTAAAATAGTAAATGTGGCAAACACATGTTTACAGTCTTGGAGGCTTAAAAAACATCGGTTTTGGGGCGTCCCCAACATTGACTCTCGCTCAGTGCTGTTTTACATCAAAGACCTCTAAAAATGGAAACAAATCCTTAATTCAGATCTATTGTCTTGCTGTGTTTTTTTTCTGGGTATGCAAATTTTACACACTATGTCTTCCACTAAACCACTGAATTTGCTGAACAGACTTGATCTGTACAGTTCAGGGGGATGTAGTGCTGTGGGAGGCATGCTGTTAAGATGCTGTATGTTCTGTGGTCACCAAACATAAATGCAAGAGACCTGTAAGCATGAGTGATTGGAGGCATGAGACCACAAAGAGGTGGCCTCGTCTTGTTTTCTGAGAGGCAGTTTTTTTTTTCTTCTTCTTTTTTTCAGCTCGTCCTGCGCTTTTTTTTGGGGGGGGGGGGGGGGGCTTTTTCTTCACTAAAAGGGTAAGCTTTGTGTTGTAATGAAATGACCTCTCTCTGGCTGCTTATGCACTGGCTGCATGCTGTGTTATCAGGAATAATGCCCTACAGCTGCAGGTGTAACTGAAATGGTCCTCCAATCATTTAGATCTTTTATGATTACAATTCTAAACATAAATGCGTACAGTTTCCTAATCTAATAATTCTTTGCAAATAACAAATATGTTCTATGAAATGTATTATTCTTTACATGCAAAGAAGCACTATTGAGTGGCAGAGTGCAATTTGAAGACCTACTTGTGTAGGCTACTCAGGACAGCTTGAATACAGAGCATTGTTCATTACATTGTCACATAACATTTGTAATCATGTGACCAGGTGAAGGCCTTAAATGTATAGTGTTGAGTGTGGTCACTTATTAGGGGAGGGGTTTACAAGCAATGAACCAAGAACCAATGAACATAAAACAACAATGCATGATATAATAATAAACAAAGCATCTGCATTGAATGTCTAAAAGCATCCAGAGGTTTATGTAGCCACTGAGCCAGACGGTACACTGACTGGGTCTCTAAATATGACATTAAGTGGTGACTTTGGCTGTTGCTAAAAACAGCAGTCTTAGAATCACAAACTACAGCTTTAACAACCTATGATACTTTGATAGTATATAACTATGAAACAACTCATTTGAGAGCTGCAACAAATGTGGTGATGTTTTAACTCCTGTTGAGAGATTTGCGCAGATCACATCCTCCCTGGTATGCTTGTCTGTGCACTGAAACTGGTATCACTTACTATTTAACCATCTTATTTTTCATGTTTGCCATCTTGTCCCCCATCAGAATGGCTGGTAAAGTTGTAATATTATGCATTCTATGTAGGCCTATAAAATATCCCAACCTCTTCTACATTGATTCACTCGCTAGGCTCATTATTGCCTTGCCATTTTCTTGGTCAGAGGCACAGAGCCACTACATTCTTGATGGTCTGAGCAGTCCTCAAGTGGGTGTAGTATAACAGCGCGCCACCAGGGGGAGGGAGTGAGCAAGAAAGGAGCTTCCTCTCTGGGGCACCTTATTCTAATATATAAAAAAGTTATTTATGTTCTACAATGAAACATTTGTATTATTCAGGACTGTTTACTCAAATCTCAGAGATATAAGACTACCACCAGAACAGGCAAAAAGTGGTGTACTTTCTCACCTTTCTATCTCCACAAAACACTTTATTATAAGGACTACATTTCAGATCTTTCATATGAAAAAATACACACACATTAGTCACGCTAGATTTGATAAACATTTTATTTAAAAATAAAAACTCACCAAAATGCATTTGGCGTTTTCTTTTGTTTTGTTCCCACTCCTTGTCTCTCCAGAGATGGCATGATCGTGATAATATGTACTTCTGTGTTTTTAGTGTGAGGATTGTGTTAAGATTGAGCAGGTGAGAGAATGAAAATAGAAATGTTCAAACATTCAAAACGGCTGATGAGTCTCGTGTGTATCTGGCCCCCCGACACCTCCCTACCCCTGTGTAAGTATGTGTGTTTGGCTCGTAAATCTATTGCACGTGGGGATGGTGGTAGTGTCTGGAGGTTTGGCCTGGTTGGAAATAAAACACATAATCTACTGGGATAAATCTGACCAAATAAATAAACTAATGCACCTATGTGTGAAGTGGAGAGACTGACAGCTAGCTATCACGCTTGGTGCCATCCAAACATTGCTCCTAAACAAATAGGAAAGATGACAAAAGGAATGCAGTGTCGTTAATCAGTATTATCTGAAAGTTGGACTTCAAGCCTTATGCTTACCAATGGGGAAAAATGAATGACTTTACAATCTGATCAGATGAGAGGAAAAGGAACTTGCCAATTTTTGCCAAAGCCAGCCCTTTCAAGCATTCCGCTTGTGCATATGTTGTCTGTTTAATTCATAGCCCCATACTTGAAAAATGAACTTAGTGAAATGGCATAATGACAAAAAAAAATTAAATGAAAGTCGATCACAACAACAAAAACATGATTGTAGAAACATTTCTTTTAAAAAGCTAGAGATATACGTATAGCCTGCCAATGTATATGTACACACCATTTCTCCTCTATCTTCTGAAAGGTTCTTTCATTCCAGTCGGAACTCCCGAACCCTCAAGTGCGTGCGGAGCACTTCCGACAGCAATGGAGTTTAGTTGGCACGGTGATGCCCATGGTATCTCTGCTTCTGAGTGCTTCCATATAAATAGACTTGCATACTTCTATCATCATCTGCACAAACTGTATGACAATATTTTTCTTCCAATTAAAAAAAAAAAAAAAAATGTAAAAAAAAAAGAAAAACAAAAAAAAAAAAAATTTAAAAGTGAAGGCAGTTTTAAGCCAACAGCCTTTCCCCCTTTGGTTGTAGATGGTAGTAGCTGCTTCAGTTGACAAATGTTTTTGTTTGACAGCATTAGTAAGATGCTTAAACTCTTAGTTGGCATGCATGAGTTTACACATCTGTCCGTTTCAGTGGAAGCGCAATATCAAGGACCTGCAGTGACTGAGAGTCAGTCACATAGATGATGGCTCCATAGCTGGTCTGATAGATGATTGGCTGGCTGTCATATCCACAGAGTTCATTGGAGTGCTACGTTGCCATGGCACTGGACTGGAGGTCAAAGGGTAAGTTGGTAGGTGGTGTTTGCCCGCTGGTTTATAGGAGAGTGTGGCAAAGGGACATCACCATCTGAGGGATGAGATCTTAATCCTCCTGAAAGACAGACAGACAGAAAAACAAATTGATGAATCACTAACGTTTGGTCCAAAAACTAGTGTGAGCAATGGCGAAGTTAGTGTAGCCAAGCACCAACACCGGCAGCAGTCATTCAACAAATGACGCACGCACGCACACACACACAAACACACTTATCAAAGCCAGCCAGCAAAGAGAACAGTTACAGATTGCAGGGAAAAATATAAAACCAAAACTATGCCAAAGAAAACAAACCAGTACCAAACAAGACCAGTCAACTGTGTTAGTACAAGAAACAGGAATGCACAACAGAAGCAATGGAATGTTTCAGTGCTCACTTCACACATGCAGTCAAGTGACACATTACTACATAGTACACACATACAGTACAAACACATACACACTTCCACTCAATGATGCACTCTCTCTCTCTCTCTCTCTCTCTCTCTCTCTCTCTCTCTCTCTCTCTCACACACTCACACACACACACACCCACGCTAAAAACCACCAGCACATGCACACAGAGAAGGCGAGACACACTTGAGAAGACACCATCAACTGCCCAAAGCTAATTTCCTCTGCGTGTTTGCAAACAGAGCGATGGTTGGGCAGTAGCACAGATGTCCCTCAGTAGTGTCACATGCCAATAAGCTGGAGTGTTAGGAATAGCTACAGTATCATGCCAAACACCACCAAGACAAAAACACTGTGATGACTTAGGAATGGGCACCGCACTACACACACCAATGACATCATACTACTAAAGATGAACCAAGACACATGAACAAGCTCGACACCAAGCCCTGACCTACTGTATCTGTGTGAAGTGTATGTCTGTGTATATGTCCATGTTTGCATACTGCGCGGGTCTACTGTATGTGCTTGTTTTTGAGATAGTTCATATATACAGTACATGTGTGTGTGTGTATGAGTGTGTACTGTATGTGAGCATGTGTCCATAAACATACATGCATGAGTATGTGTTTGTGCAGTGCAATTGTGTTGTCTTACTATGATGTTAATATAGCTTATGAATATTAATGTTCATTGTTTTATTATGTTAGTTTTGCTTATATATTATATATATATATGGGCAATTCCACGAAAAAGTAAACCTCACCTTAAAACTTTAAGTCTCACCTACATGGACATACAAATTCTTTCAGAAAACTTCCAATACAAAAAAGTATTGTCTCGATGTAAATATTCAACTGAGCAAGTTTCGAAAGGATATCTGTTTGTTAAAATTTTTACCCTATTCAGCTATAATGTAAGTCTATGGAGGGCTTTATAATGGGCATAAGTGGGTGATAACACACACAAAGCTGCAATACTATCAGTTATTTTTCATTGTTATATTACTATTTCTCTTGTTACAGGTGAAAATCTACCGTTCACAATTGTTTTGTATCGTTTTGGAGGGTTTTTCCAGACGTCACGTCCATAACGTCACATCCATAACGCCATGTCTCCCAATGAAAACCAACTTTTTTTACATTTACATTTGAAATTAAGTCTTTCTCTGTCTTTACTGAGGTGTCCTGTTTGGTATGAATGTAGTAATATTTACATTTCTCTAGAAATTTCACACACTTCACAGCAAAAACTACGCTCTCTCAAAAGTTTGTCCGTTTTTCGTCACGTCCATAACGCAAATTGAAAGGCTCATATTCTTATGATGCAAATCATGATATTAATTTTTTCTGTTTGCCTGTATTCAGCCATGGAGTTTGCAGAAGAATATGAAAAAAAAAATGTGAAATACTGCTAGGTTTGCGGAGATTATCTGGCCTTTTGTTCATCAATAATGCACAAAAATGTCACGTCCATAACGCTGGAATTGCCCATATATATATATTATGAATATTAATGAATTCAATTATTATATCATGGGATGAGCTCACAAAACAGGCTCCTAAAAAAAGACTGCATCCACCACCCAGCTCCAAAACCCAGCGGTCACTAGGTGGGTACTTAAGATC
>JAODXP020007046.1:0-69770 GCA_027497455.2 Sardinella longiceps | reverse complement strand
ACGCACGATTACACATGCGGTCGAAAGGTTTTTGAGAAACTTGGCACCTTGGCCCCAATTACACGATGGACAGCACTGTCAAAGCATGAAGAGCTATTTTTGCAGTATTGCAAAGATCTGTGAAAACCTTTAATATCCTTAAACTATCCTTAAACACTATTTTGTCAGGGAAAAAAAATAAGGTCAGTCACTTTGTAGTGGTGTGGAGTCGTACAAAATTTAAAAGCAAACCACTTATTTTAAAGCCCCCACTTGCAAGATTTAGGTCAAATTTGGGCGTTTCCTATTCAATGTACCTTATACATTGCCTAGGACTCTTGGGATTGATAAATGACATGTTCCGTAGTAAAATGAGCACCTCCACGAGCTTGTCCGTGCCTCTAAAGGCAGATATTGCACTTGCAAGATCTGTGGGAGCGTCCACCCCGTTTTATTTTTATTTACGTTTCGGCTACTGCCTTCGTCAGTGTGTAGCTGGAGATGTTGAAATGGGGTGGAACTCTTGTATAAGCCTTTTGGGCTTTGTTCCCTCCTTCCACCAGTGACGGCATTGTGTGCCAATTAAATAAACGAAACTAAACTAAAACTAGAAATGTAAAAAGATTGGATCAGCCCTTAATTGATTTCCTATTGTATTATCACGCTGCATTCTTGAAGTTCGCTAATTGGATCGTACGAGATGCTTCCGGTGCGAACGAGGCCAGTGGGCGGAATTCCAAGCAGTTTTGCATAGGTAAGCAGTGGCCAGGCTAGCCAAAACCAGCCTAACCAAAACTGATCTCAAATGTCGTGTTTTGTGTGAAGTATTTGATTCTAATAGTTGATTTAACAGTTGATTAATCATTGCAGCCCTAGTGCAGAAGCTACTCTGATGACCCCAAACTAATTAGGATTATAGAATAAGACTGTGGAGCAAAGGATAAAAACAGAATAAAAAAATAAATAAAAATCACAAATCTTAGAATCTAAAGCAGAAAACGTGAATGCATGATGCAAGTTTCACTGTGTTGATGCACTTTGTCTGTCCATGTCATACTTCGCAAAGCACTTCCTCCTAATCTGCTGCCGCACCTGGACAGATAGGTAAAGATTGAAAAGGTAGAGTGAGTGTGTGAAAGTGTGTGTTTTTCAAATGTCAAAAGTCAAAGTCAAAGCAAACCTTATTGTGCAACAGCGCATTGAAAGAAGACTGACATTGCGTTTCCCCAAACCTTCAAAATATTCATCATACGCCAAGCTTATTATCATACCAGACAGCACACAAAGTGACAGACAGTCTGTGATAAACAGCTAATGTACTGGCAAAGCAAACACAGCCTCAGATCATACCAGTGGATTACAATTTAAATTCTTTGTGCCTAGAATGTTTTGGTGCCTAGATTTTTTAGACAGGGTCGAATACAGGAGATTTTAAACATGGTGGGCAGCACTGAGACAGTAATGTGTGAGATCATTAATTCAATTATTATGGAGATCTGGGGTATGAGGTATATGATTTGATACATTTACATTGAAATTAGAACACATAATGTTACCTCCTCATTGAGGACACAGTGTAACAGGAAGATAAAGGTTCCCTGTTGACTGTTGAGCACGTGGAAGAGCACATCAATTGCCCTGCTGCTTTTGCTGAAGAACCCCAGAATCCAGGGTAAGCCAACAATGACAGACTGGATCAGGGTTTTAAACACCAAAGTCCTACAGAGATGGAAGGAAACTTTAAGGTGAGCAATGTTGGCAAGACAAAATTCAAATTCAATGTTTTGACATTCTTACAATGCTACAACAATGGTGATCCAAGACAATAACAACAAAAAAAAAACTAGGTGATTGCCTAGTTCATTTACGCCTAGAACCAGCTGAGTCCCTCCCTATTCCATCTCCCTCTTCCACTTTTCCTTTCCATCTCTACTGTCCTATCAATCAAATTCAAAAGATTTGTATAGGACAGAGAAAGAGAAACAGACACTCATTGCACTAATTGCTAGGTATCATGGCCTAATAATTAGGTGGATATTATGGCATAATAATTGGTAGATATGTCGTAATGTAGCATGTTTATTTTGACCAGTTGGGGCATCTAGTTTGAAATCTTCGATACAAATGCAAGTTAGATGCATAAACAACCGCTACTGGCAACATTACATAAGATTCAGTTGGGGGGATTAGTAGCCTGACATGGCCGCCCATAATACTACTGTTCATCTGTATTCATGGTCCGGCGACGGTCTTCTGGGGAGGGTTTAGTCTGTTAACAAACAACCGAGGTCCATAATCACTTCAGGTTAAAGAACCTCAATACGTTGAATGCGGATGAACAGTAGTATTATGGGCGGGCTTGGAAATTAGTGTGCCTACTTACTTGATGAATTTATCATGTCTCACTCCGTGCTGCATCCATGACAGAGTAGAGCGAAGGATGAAGATGATGACGAGGAAGAGAATTGCATTGGTCTAGTGTGGGTGGAAACACATGTACAGAGTTAACCAATAAGGATCTTCCTCACTTACATATTAAGATATCTCACTGAGACTCCGTGTGGATGGATGGATAAATGTATCTATCTATCTCAATTGATTTGATTAGAACCAACTGTGCTCTACTTACTCCAAGGATGCAGCATACAGGCCCTAGGAAACTCCAGGTGAATCCCTTCTCATAATTCAACCAGCACCTACAGTATGAAGGGAATATAGAAAAGTTATGACTCCTTGTAAGAAAAATTTGTTGTCAAAATGAATGCAGTCAGTTTAACATAGCCTAGGCTATAGGCCTGCTACTGCGCTATTTGAAATAACATTTCGGGCGGCGCCTGTGTCTCTGCCGCTCTCTCTCTCCTGCTCGCACACACGCAGGCTGCCCCGGCCACCCCTTCACTCACGTGACATTTTTAAATCCTCTACAGCGCGAAAGAGTCCCACCAATGCAGCGCTGATGAGCCTGTATCAGAGTAACTTTAATAAGTTAACAGGTGGTCGCATTTAGAAATAAAGGCGGTTGTCTAGCGTATTTGAAACATTGCAGCGGTTCATTTAAGAAAATGACAGCTCCGAAATGATGGCGCTTTAGTTTGAGGTAGTGATAACAATAATTAGGAAAAATCACCATCACCTTATCCGTTGCCATTGATGGTCCTTCCTAAATTGTGGAAATGTATTTCTTAAAGCTAAGCCCATCTTTAGCGGAATGTTTCCTGATAGACTACAATACGATCAAGCAGACTGAATGCGTAAGACGCAGCAGTCAAGGTTGTATAGGCTACCTCGCGCCAAATCTTTTAATTGATTTACTACAAAATGTAATGAAAAATTAAGTGAGGGCAATAATTTCTTCACTTCACACAAAAACGTATTGGAAAGATTTGACAAATTGTAGTAGTGTCTAATCCATTGTCTACTGTAGGCTAATTTAGAGATCACCTTTTTTCTTTCTTTTTTTTAATCGACTACCAACAATTTTGATCGGTTAACGTTAATACGGTCAATCATCGGTCAAACGGTTATCGGTTAACATCCCTAGTACATGGAGACTTATTTTGAAGGGTAAAGCCAGCCCAAAGTAGAAAGAGTTGTAGCAAATTGGTCTGCTGATTATGACGCAATATGTGACCTCCGAAGATGCACTGAATGTTTTGTGAATTCATGATAGAATGCAGTGTTTTGTGGAATTCATGATAGAATGCATGCTAATTACATAAATGACAGCGGTACAGTTGTTTTATACTTCAGGGGTGATTTTTAAAGAAATGTTTTAGGCTAGGCTATCAGTCAGTGATAACAGTTAAACATTAGTGTTCCGAAGTGAACAACAAAAGAGAAGAGTCTAATTTTAACGTAACAAAATTATTTTATACGATTTCCGCTCACCTGTCACTCCCATAGCCATCAGGCACAAATCCTGCTGAAAAAGCAACAATAATGAGGGGTACGCCATAACCAATCAGACACTGCCATCCCCAGTGAGGCCCCACTGCCTGTGTGGATCTGACGGCTTTGAGTTTGAGGACAGCAAGGAAAAGCCAGATGGCCTCCAGGAGCATCCAGACAAAACAGCTCAGGAAGAGGTAATGAAGAACTCCAGACAGAACCGAACACACAACCTGCATACAAGACACAAAGGTAGTTCAGTCAGTAATCAATAGAGATTTCAGTCATTGTTGTCATTAATGAGATGCAAATGCAATGAGCAAAACTTTGTCAAAGATCTACTGTTGACTTGAAAATGTTGTTCAAACACCAAACACTTTAATTCCTAGCCCATGAAATTAAGGTGAAGACATGAATTTAAATGTTCTTCAATGGAAAATAAAAGGGGAGGATACCACAATATCTTGAATATCTTCAAGAAAATGACTCTTGAGTAAATCCACATGGGACAGGTGAATCTTTTATCAGAACAATTAAATTAGCATATTTAGCAAATGGGTGGATACTAATACAGCAGTCACCAAAACACATGGTAAAGGTAAACACACCCCTAGGAATCAAGTGCCAATGTTTGAAAATAACTGGACAAAATGGGCCGATACACCCTCCCGATTTTTTTTATATAAATTTAACAATAATTTGATCTTTCAACAAAAAAAAAAAAAAAAAAAGTTTGGACCTGATCCATTACCTCAGTTTTTTTGGAATATGGCTCTGAAGTTAGTCAAAAATGTGTTTTCCCCCATTTTTGAGGCTTAATACCTGTGGTTCTAATAGTTTTAGAACGATTTATTTTGCAGAGTGTTTAACCTGTTATTAGAGATACTTCCTGTGAGATATAAGTCTTTATTTCCAAAACTGGGGCCTTGACAACTCTTCAAAGTTGTCATTTCATTTGCCAAGCCATACTTTGGAAGAAGTTTGAGTGCCTACCATACTAGGTTATGCTTGAGCTACAATCCTGACACTCCATGTCTGGAGGCTATAACAAATACTGACAGTGGAAAATGTAAAGGTTATAGGTGAGATGGTTTTAAAGATATTGCTGTTTAGAAACAGCCTTTCAGATAATGATGCCAAAAAATGCCCAAAAAGCATGCAATTAATTCCTCATGAAATATTTGTTATAAAAAAAAGTATTGACGGTATGAACCTAAGATTTTTGATTCTTGCATCTTAAAACTGGCATCTTTTTTTCAGAAAATTCTGAGATGTTCAAGCTGGAAATTTTCCGGAATTTGGATGAGTTGACACGGAATGACCCAATATTGACATAATATTAAAGTGAAGTTATTAAAGTCCCAGACTTGAGTCCCCATCTCTGCTAATTTAGCCTGGTCATAAAACCAGCCCCTCGGTCTACACTTCTCTTCATACGAGGGTCTGGGATTCCGACCATTGCCCTCGTTCCCATCGACCGCTTCAACCCCCAGCCAATCAACCAACTTAAAGAGAATACGATACAAGGCTATCAGCCAAGGGCTGATCCAATAATTTTGAATTTAAACATCTCCAGCAAGCAATCGTTTGTCAATAGCCGAGATCCCAGAGCCTTGTACGAAAATATTAAGTCAGATGCAGGCATCTGATATCGCGTCCATTAAAACGGATTTCAGGACTGATATTGAACGGACAGACCAAACAGGAGACTGTACAAACTGCTGGGCGGGATTTTTGACGTAGCTCATCTATTACAAACTTACAAAACACTTCCAACGGCTATGAAAGAGACATCTATATTACGCAAGTTAAATCGATTATTGTGGCAATTATGCCGCAGATACTGACAGATGAAAAACTAAAAACTGTGTTGGCTCACAGGATGCAACTGGTACAGTAAGTGTCGATGTAAGTGGTTGAAGTAAGATGATGGACAAGTGGTTTGTCCAATTATATGCAAGAATTTTTGATGACGTCCAGTCTTCCGAAACAACTTTCTCACGAAGGAATCTCAGATGGGGGTGCTACATCGGACGTCAGTGAGGTTAGCTGGTTATGACCAGGCTACTACTAATTCTATATTAATGGTATACATGTTATTACTATGAACCACACTGACAGTTTTCATCACCTTGTGAGGGCGGATGAGGTGGACGAACTCCTGGACGAGCAGGAAGAGGAAGTGGGAGAGGAACAGACTGATGCAGAGGTTCAGATGAGCCACGCCTGTTACTTTATAGGTCTGACGGCAGAGGGCAAAGGTCACGATTGCCAGAACCAGGAACCCCAATCCGATAGAGACGCCAATTCTATTCAGCAACACCATCATCGGGTCTGTCTGCAATTAACAATATGGAGTTTTGCAGTAAAAATAATATAGCATCATGTGAATTACTCAGTTTAGGAATATAAAATGAGGTGCCAGCAACTTTCTGGCGTTCAAGCTGAGCCAGGTGTAAGTGGCCAATGGGCCCTTTTAAACCATAGAAAGGCTCAAAGTAGCCTCACACTTCATTGATAGTACAGTAACGGTTACAACATTTAAAACAATACATTGAAAAGTTAGTAATTGAAAGATGAACTATGCAAGACCGATTTTAACTTTCGGTTTGTGCTAGGTTTATGCTCATATTTTTCGCCACAGAGCTCCTCCTTGCAGGCATCCTTTTCTCAAAAGCTTCAGAAAAGCATTGCTAACCAGTTAACAACTTGTTGTTTTCAATTCAATGGCTCAATACCAACCAAGTTAGCATATGTGTGCGTTTGGGGAAAAGACACAAGGACCGGCCGTTATGCTCCCTCGTTTTCTCGGTTTGTGTTCGCATTTTTACTGATAGAGCTTCCCCTACAGCATCAGTCTTGCATTTTTCTATTTTTACGCCGAGAGGAGCTAGAGCAAGTCGAAACGTCATCAATCGACCTAAACAGTGTTGTAGAATCATTGCAATGACACTTAAGCTGCTAAATAAAGGTCAATCCAACTATGTTGCACTGTTCCCTTTGAACACATAGCTACTGACCACCTAGCTCGATGCACACAGGCATTTGTAACTAGCAAGCAGTCTTCTCCTGCACAAATGTATCAAAATTCTCAAATAAAAAATGTTCTAACTTTTATGTTGTAGTGTACTTTCGGTCCTTATCACACCGGACCTATTCTTTAAGGAGGAACTATGCAACAATTTTAGCTTTATTTACTTTTATTTAACAGGTTAAGAGTCATTGCGATGGTCCGACAACCCTTTTTGGTTCGATTGATGTCTGTTTCGCCTCGCTCTAGCTCTTCTAGGCGGAGAAATGGAATATGCAAGACTCGCGGCACAGTCTTTGGGAGCTGTAGGGAGAGCTCTATCGGTAAAAATGCGAACACAAACCAAGAAAACAAAGGCACATTACGGCCGGTCCTTGGGTCTTTTTCCCCAAACGCATATATGCTAATTTGGTTGGTCATGGCCATTGCATTGCAAACAAAAAATTTGTTAACTGGTTAGCAATGCCTTTCAGAAGCGTTTTGAGAAAAGAACGCCTGCACATTGAAGCTCTGTGGCGAAAAATGTGAAATTAAACCTAGCGCAAACCGAAAGTAAAGCCAGTCTTGTATAGTTCCTCTTTAAAGGGGTGGTTCAGAATTTTCGATGTTAAACCTCATTTCCAAGTAAGCCTGAGTGATATCTGTCATTGGAGACCGTTTTCAACTCATTTCATCCAGTCCTTCTATCAGCTGAGTTCGCTGGTGCTAGGCTAACGCAAGTGAGTGGACTGTGCTAGCCTGGCAATAAAAACAGTCTTACCCACTCTGCAGTCTCCTTTAGGCAAATACATTAATATGCCAGGTCATTTTTGGCAGATTTTGTCAGATTTTGGCTTTTAGCACTGGCCTATTACCTAACCCTTACCTCTGGAGGGCGCTCCGATTGCATGATCAGGCAGAAGGTGGAGAAGTGCTCACAGGTGCAGACAGTGTGGGTGGTGTTGGAGTGGGTGAGGTGACAACCGTCTACCACCCAAGCATCGGTGCTCCAGTACACACAGGAGAGAACACCCTGAGGGTCCAGAGGCTAAACACACCCATAACACAGCACACAACAATCAAAGCAAAGTATTATGATCATTAATCCATCAATAAAGCAGTAAGAAATAACTTAATTGACTAAAGCTCTGGTATTCTAAGCACATAGAGTTCAACAGATAAAATGTATGTCACACATAACATTTCTAAATGTTGCGTGTGTATGGGAGTGGGACTAGGAGTACTCTGGTCAGAAACAAGGAGGCAGTCTTGTAATCTTGACTTGATGTATAGCCTTACCTATATTGAATACGTGGAAATTGTATCTCATCGTCAAACTGAAATATTGCATTTCACGTAAGCTGAAATATTGATACCTGTATGTGTTTAATTGTGATGTTGGCTGGACTCGGCAGGTCTTTGTTTGGTGTTTTGGGGAGGGAGGCAGACAGAACCTCAGACATCATGGTTTTCACTGTATCACTGACTGTGTGGAAGAAGTCAGGGTTCAGAAGAGAACCCATTCTCTCGAAGGTAGTGAGAGCCACTGCTGCTTGTCCTAACACAGAAATATACAGATGTAAAATATAATATACAGATGTAAAATTTTTAAATCTTAGTATTAAATATGACATTTTATTATTTAGAGGATTTAGCTGGTATCTTGGCGACACAGACACAAAAATATTAGATAAAAGAAACCAAATACCAATATTACATTGTAAACCCAGAAACATACCATTGTTGTTATTAGCAATAGCTTTGAGGTCTACATCCAATAAAACATTTCTGGTTTTGACATGGGCAATATCGTTCCTCTTATATTCCTGTCCAATGGCGAAAGTTTTTACTTCTGTGTGAAGAAAAGAAAAAAAAATGTGAGAAAATAACAAATGAACAGGGAAATATAGAGTATGGATGTTAGTGAGAGTAGCACACCTGTAGTTTCTGTTGCAATTCTCCTTCTGCTCTGTGTATATCGTGGGCTCCACCAAGGCCCCCACCAGCATCTCAGTGGACTTCAGCATGGCATCACCTACAGCTGCCTGCTGTTCTCACACTGGCATCCTGGGCTATGCCAAAGAGGGCATCTTCTAAATGTGTCAATATGGAAGACGCCACCTGTAGGCCAGGAATTAGTTCATTATAGCTTACCTGTGCTCTGAATTTGACCTATTTGGAATATTTTTTACCATGAGCATATGGGTGATGCAAACCACGAGCAACCTCACCTTAGAAATCAAAGCCTCACCTACTTGTATGTACAAAGTATTTTGGAAAACTTGTAATACAAAAAACTATTGTATCAATGTAAATCAGATGAGTAAGTTTGGAAAGGATACCTATTAGTTACCTATACCTATTGCAATTTTGTTTACCCTATTCACCCATAATGTGTCTATGGAACAGGGCTTATAACAACTCCCAATAAAGTGCAAAAGATATCAAGCCCTTGAGGTATGTTACTGGAATGCAAAATCCCGAGTTGAGGCAAAAGTGCATGGTGCATGTAGCAGCATGGAGATAAACATTTGTGCAGGAGAGTGTTCATAGAGTAGTTGGTCTTCACTGCTTGCTACTTACGATTCTCATCACTTTAGCCTACATGCAGTGAGTTGTTGTTGGTAATGGACAACCCGGAGCCGATTCTCAGTTCACTATTCATTCACTATTCCATAAAATGGAATGAATTCTTTCGCAATGCAATAGAGACAACTTTGAAAATAGATTAACGCCATTAATTTAATTATTGCCCGACAAGAGTCTGCGTTAACGCTGTTAATATGTGTGTGTGTGCGCGCGTGCGTGCGTATGCGTGTATAGGGACAGTCCAAATATCTCACCAGAAATATCCACATATTTTAATCATATATCTATAATGGTATGTGTTGACTCATTTCCAGAGGTAAAAACAGAAATGAAATATGGATTTCCAAATAAAGTACCTTTTATAAATTGAAATACTCACATGTGGCTGCACTACATCTTGTAAGCTTTCGATTAATCTACTCAGATAGTCAAATTTGGCCTTAGATGATGTAAGGCCTTGCAGGTCTAGAACTGAAATGGAGAGAAAAAGAAATATCACACGAGGAGAAAACTTGAGTGTGATCTATCAGACACAAGTGAGAACAAAACAAGAATTCCTCTCTTTGTAATTTTATCATTTTGCACTTTGAGATTCAAAACATCTAGAACCGTCAGGAAGGACTAAATGATATAAGTTTATTTGCAGATGATTACTGACAACAAAAACAGTGAAATTATGTGGTTGAGGCACCCATAAGGATCTCTGAAGAGCAACAGGAAAAACTTGGGCAGATCTACAGCTTAGCCAAAATCTAGACCTTTCATTTCTACCAATCTCCTCTTTACCCTCTCTTGCCTAGACCTTTCATTTCCCAATCTCACTCTTTTTACCCTCTCTTGCCAGTTCGCTATGGTCACCTATTCGAAGTTTGAGAGAATCAAAGTCGAGCATAACATGTTACGACCAAATGTTAGCAACAGATTGAACCCAAATTCAAATAGAGGGCAATAAACGGAAATTATAATTGTCAGACACACAAAACATCTGGTCTAATCCACCAGGCTAGCTGTCCACACAATAACCATGTATCAACAATGACATGAATTTTCATCCGATCATTCTCAAAATTAGAGATAGATTTACATTTGTATACAGAAGAGGAAAACAGTGGTGTAGTATTCTGGCTACTCAAACAGTTGTAATAGATGTAATGACTGATGTAGTATGTATGTACGGTGGGCATTTTAGGACAACCAACATGTCAGACTCTAGTGTCAGTTGGAAAAGTTGGTTGTCAAACTCAGATGATAAATGATCAGTTCACAGAATAAAAGGTCGTCAGTCATTCTCAGACAGAAAAAAGTTTATCTGAGGATGACAAACATTTTTCTGAGGATGATAACTGTTTTTCTGACGATAACATACAGTATACATACATATACACATGCACACACAGTAAGTAGGTATAGCTAAGCAACATGTGTGGTGCAGAAAGAGTTGTTGAATAATTATTACCCATTTCTGAGGATGGATCCTCTGTTCTGTTGGAATCTCCTTACAGAAACAAATACAAAGAGCAAACGTCAGCAAACATGAAACGTGGTCTCAACTACTGCTTTGCTTGATGAACAATGTTTGCCACAACTGTTGCGCTGGGACTTGTTTGCCAAAATGTTTGCCATAACCTCTGTTTATCAACTGTGCAGTTGTTAGCAGATGAGATGGAAGAAGATTTTCTACTGGATAAAACAAGGGCTATGCACCATCAGCATTGTGTCACTAGCAGAATTCTTCTGCATGTTCACTTTTGCAACTGTGCCAGATTTGCTGACCCCAGAGATCTAACTAAAAAGTCTTCTCTGCGAAGCTATGTTTTTTTTTAGATGGCACAGACATCTAGGGCTTCTGCAGCCAGAAGATTTGAGCAGTACACACAGACACACACCAAGCAAAGTTTGAGGGTGAATCCCTGTGCCCTTGTAAGACAGTCTGCTTCCTGTTGATGGCAATTTTTGGTTGAGGTTGAAGTTAGCTATGGTTGTGGTCACGTTATATTCCTCACAATATTGGTGGTATTGGCTGGTATCCTGACAGCTTCTGCTGAGGCTGTTATCTTTAGTCAAATGAATGTGTGTCTATGGCAGATAGTGTTTTTGTTGTTTTTCCAAGTGTTGTGATTGGCCAATGAGATAGTCAAAGACAAGGTGATGCAGCAGTGGCAGGAGAGTACATTTATGCAAATATCTCAATTTGGCCAAAAAATGACGCAGGCAATTATCCTAGTAGGCCGATGATTTGTGAAATTCATGGTACATCTCAAAGGGGAACATACACTTGTCCATATTTTCTGTTAAAGTTTATTAAATATCTCATGGATCAGAAGCAGAAGGACGGGAATTTGCCAGACTCTAGGGCCTAAGTTTGGGCAGATTATCAAGTTTATCAGGCTACCAATTGTGTAGAGGCAATTTGAAGGACAACACCTGATTCTGTTCCTTGGATTGAGTCTGACTATTAATGAATTGTCAGAATAACACTATGATGCATTACTGGTGATATTAAAGTGAACCGCCACAAAAAAAACCTGAAGAAAAAAAAAAAAAAAAAATGGGGGAAATTGTGTTCAGGCCAAAATATTTTATCAGGCTACCTATTGTGTTGAGGCAGTTTACAGGACAACACCTAATTCTGGATTGAGTCTCACCTATCAGTCATAAACAGACTACACGTATTAATGTCAGACTAAAACTATGATGCATTACTGGTGATATTAAAGTGAACCGCCACAAAAAATACTGAAGTACAAAAACAACAACAACAAAAAAAAAGGTGAAAACTCTGTTCATGCCAAAACATTCAATCATGTAACAAATGTATGCTGGTTAGTTCAGCCCAGTTCTCACTGACCTTTACATTTATAGGAGTCTCCATCGGGTTGGTTGGACTCATTACGACCACATGGTTGATAGTTTCCTGCAGAGAAAGAAAATCCCTTGTGTCTTGGAATACATTGACATGTTGGCACAACGCTCATCTTAGGCTTGTTAACAGCCCAATATGGTAAAGTGTCCAACCAATACTGGAGGCTGCTAGAAATACGGCATGCACATATGTTGATGATTTAAATGTTTCTGATGTGTAGGATGACGATTATAACTCATCACTCCTCTCACCCGTAATGAAGGTTTTGTCTGTAGGGAAGAGTTTGTGCACATAGAATCCTCCTGGACATAAGAGCACATCCACAGTCTCTCCTGTTCGATTGCATACATGGCCATTATGGGAGCACAATTTGAGGCTGAAAACTTTACCCTCTATGAGGCTAGAGTAGCCAGTATCACAAAGAGAGAGGCTTCTGTTACTAGAATGACACTTAGAGTGAAGGATATCTCCACTCTTGCCAGTGAAGCGGTACCAGCTCTTTGTCAGGTTTGAGTCTCTCTCTTGCCCAAACGTGTTGTGGTGCCACCATGGGTTTGAGAGGTTTGTGTAGGATGAGCAGATCTCTAAAAGAGAAAATAAACAAGTAATATTTTAATAATTTGAAGAGCAGACCTTTCTAGGGTTGCAAAGCGGAATACTTTCTATGGAAACTTTGGTCCGGGAATTTTCAGAATTTGTCTGAATGTAAAATTAACATGAATTTAAAGTTGGGATCATTTAGAGAAGCATAGCCGTATACCAAGACAAACGTTAACATTTTATTTTGTCATAAGCAGATGTTACAAAGGGCTAGAATTAGGGAAAAAATGTGATTTAAGAATGGAACTTGATGAATGCTAAGGCTAACACTTTCATCAAACAATCAATTGTTTCAATAAACAACAACAAAAAGATCAGGGATGCAAACAGAGGTATGGTCAAAAAGGAGTGAGATTGACCAGGGGGGAGGGGGCGTCGCCCGAGTGATGATCAACGCCAGGGCGGGTAGATGACCAGGGGAGGGGCGTCGCCCTGGCGATGATCAACACCAGGATTGAACCAGGGTGGGTAAATGACCAGGGGGAGGGGGCGTCGCCCGATGGGGGCCAAAATCAAATAAATGAAGTAGGCTAGTTAATGCCATCATATATTTTTGGAATCGAGAAGCCTATTCTGTCGATTATTTCAACATATAATCAGGTAGTGGGATAAAACTTAACTTAATTTTGAGGTTTTAAACAGCAATATCAATAATATAAAAAAAGAAACCTTTGCCCCAAGGCTATTGGCTTCTTAAGTCATTAAGTAGCCTAATTTGTCATCTGGCATTGTACCAATTAGGCTACTTGCAGTACAGCCATACTTATGGCACTATCATAACTTGTCACTGAATTAAATTCAACTTGATGAATAAATGATATTTGTCACTTGTTTCTAATAATTGCAACTTTCAAATCTCAAAATTTAGACTTTATTTCCCAAAATTTAGACTTTTAATCTCAAAATTGTGACTTTTTATCTCATAATTTGGATTTTTTTTCTGACCACTTTTTTTTTTACTAGCGGAAATGGGCTTCCATATATAGGCGAGGCTAATGCGTTAAAAAAAAAAAAAAAGTCCGGGGATCTTAAGCAAGGCGCCTTTGGCAAGGTAGCCGCCTGAATGCACTGGCAGCTTTTGGCATGGTAGCCGCCTAAATGCACTGCGGGAAATGAATGAATGAAACAATATGCAGAGAGATATATGTGAGAGATGTCTGAGAGATATGTGAATGCCCGAATTATCGGATCAGTTGATTGCGTAACTTAAACGATGTTTGACTGTTGCAAACTCCTGCCGTGGGAAAGGTTTAAAGCCAGTCAGGTGCATTACGTATGTAGCCTATAATTGGCCTGTGTTTAACAGCGGATGAGACGGCCCAACTTTTTTTTATGGATAAAAACAAGGTCGGCAAACGTTGGCATTGCGATACACTACAGGCAGTGGTCCCCAACCCTCGGGCCGCGGCCCAGTACCGGGCCTCAGGAATTTCCTAACCGGGCCGTGACGAGAGGAAAAAAAAAAAGAATTTCCTAACAGGGCTGTGACGGAAAAAATAATAATAATAATAATATGCAAACTCAATATACTTTGTATAGCCTACTGCTTTTAGATAGTAAGCATGCATGTTTGCATTTGACAACGTCTTTTTTCGGATGTCTGATTCTCCCGCCTTCAACACATTTGTTGGTTGCGTTGATCAACCCTCTCTGCTTCAGCGCAGCCTCTGGTCACTTCACTTGAGCAGTCCTTGGCGAACGGTAGTGTCAAGGTTAGCAAAACTGCTAACTGAATGAGCAAAAAACAAACGTCTCTAGAGAATTTTTTGGAAGGGCAAGGGGGGAAAGACCCATTGATAATGTTAGTAAGCCAGATAATGCAAAGAAAAAATCGAAAATATAACGAGTCCTATCTAAAATATGTATTCATTGAGACCGGTGACTCGCATGCACCATGTCCTTTATGTGTGGTACGTATGTGGTGACGGTCTTTAAATTGGCAGATCAAGTTGCTGGATTTAAAGCAAGCTTGATTTGTGGGGAAGACGAGTGGACAGGAGGGTATTTAATATGTTAGTGGGGATTTTAGGAGTGGCTGAGGCAGGGCCCCCTTTCTCGCAGCTGATGCGCGATCATCTGGTTTCAAATGAGTTTGAGTATTACTTCCCATCCTCCAAAGATCCATGCAAACGAATGAGAGTGTCCGCAACCCACTCGAATGTCTAGTCACTTGTCAGCGCAGGTGGAAGATCAATTGATCGAAATAACAAATGACGGTGGTCTTAAAAGTAAATTTGAGCAAACCTTTTGGACAAAACCAAAGCGGAATATCCCGAGATAACCGCGGAAGCGCTAAAAACGTTGCTACCATTTCTCACATACCTACGTTTTCGGCAATGGTTGCAACTAAGACAAAATTGCACAATCGACAGGACGTTTCAAACGCACTAAGAGCGTCAATATCTTCCATCACCCTGAGATGGAGACGCCTTGTTGCGGGGAAACAAGCGTAGGGCTCTCACTGATTATGTGGCTTCATTAGTAATGCACTTTTAGTTTACTTGTCTACATACTGTATTTTGTTGAGCATGTTTAGGTGTCCTTGATATATAGCTTCAAAACATTCAGTTCAATAGTTCAATACATGTTTGGTTGTTCAAATTTAACTTCCTCAAGCTTACTGTTAAGTACTGTTCAATGTTCATGAATAACACTGGAGTTAGTTATTTTCAACAACAACATGTGAATTGAACATTACATTTATGTGAATTGAACATTACATATATGTGAATTGAACATTACGATTGAACACCCCCCCGGTCCTTGAAAAAAATTTGGGAAGCAAACCGGTCCATGGTGCAAAAAAGGTTGGAGACCCCTGCACTACAGGCATATGCATCTGAAAGACGTTGAATTGCAGCAAGATTAGGCTATTGCATGCGTGTCAGAACAGATTTAGTAGCGGTTTTCACCGACTCTGTTGCAATTATGTCTGTCAAGCCGAACTTGACAGGGCTTCAGCCTTCAGCCATGAAAGGATATCCCATCCCATATAAAATGCACATGTAGGGGGTGTGGCCTAAATGGGTCTACCAGAAGTTGTGTGATATATCTCCCTGTAATGGAGGAATGACATATATTATACTATGTTGTATTCACATCAAATCTGATCGCTTAATGCCAATATTATGCTCAAAGGTTTTGTGGACACAGAGGTTTCAGTGGACACAGAACATGTCTTGCATAGCGACTAGCCCTCAGGGAGGAGATATCGAATTCCAAATTCCAAAACAAAGTTTTGAGTTTTCAATGGTCCCTTAGGCAACTAAAAGTTTACACTGGCCTTCACACTGATATGAGTCTCCATTGCGTAGGAGGCCATATCCAGGTTTGCACTTACAGCCTCCATCACCAAAACACTGGGCATTAGGACCACAAGAGGACGAACCACAGGTCTGGTGTCCTGCAGAGGAACAGAGAGGGAGAGTTGTGATAAAAAAACAATCTAAACTGCTGTACAGCTGTCTTTGTCGTAGTGTGTGTGGCAGTTCATAAATAAACAAACAAGTCAATAAATATTGATGTGTGACAACTGGCTGATTTCTGTGAAGGTAGTACAATCCTGTACAAGTAAAATCCTGGACACAGATTCTGTTGATTCATCTATATGTTGACAAATGGCAAAAAATGACTAGTCCATTTTGGTCTAGTCCAGACATAAGGCCACCCTTTTGGCTAGCTAACCTTTACATTAGCAAAGTATCTGCTAATCAATGACACACATAACATCATTATGGAATATATTGGTTACTTGCTAGCCTGCTAGCTAGGTTTGTATGGTAAGATAAGCAAAAATACAAACTCGTCTGTGGTCTTTTATAATTTTGTTGTGCTGTTGTTCAGGCAAGGTGTGTGTGTGTGTGTGTGTGTGTGCAGGGCTTAATTTGAGGGGTTGCAAGCCGGAGCGTGCTCCGGAACCTCGGACGCGCGCTCCAGAACCTCTGACGTTGGATCTGCCAGCTCCGCCACCACTCTTGACTAACAAATATATTTTAAAAATCAAATAATTAAATAGATGAATTAAAGTTTGTTTAGTGTCAATGTCTGGTTTTGATATCTGTCTTGTGCATGATGTCTCTCATGAAATGAGATATAACAAGCTAGGCTATGTAAAGGTAGTTTATCCACAATACTGGCCGCGGGGGAAAGACGAGCTGTTCGGGGGGAAAAGAGGTGGAAGCGCTCTGCGAGCAGTTTTGCATTAAGTAATGACACACGACATATCATCGCGGCATTCGAGAAATTCAGGGAAAGTAATGGAGAATTTTTGGGCTTCTTGGACGCGATGAACACTGTCCCTATTTCAAGTGCTGAATGTGAGCGGGGTTTTTCGCAGATGAACTTAATTGGCAGCGCAAATAGATCTCTTCTCCCATCTACCATCTCTTACTCTTTCTTTGCCTTTCGGCCCACCTTTATACCCGGTTCAATCCCATTCCGTACCTGAAGTCGTGGACACAGAACTGCTCGGGACCAGAGGAGAGAGAGGTGCAGGGAAAGAGAGGCCACTGGGGCAGGGTCTATGCTGCATGGGCTGTTTTGAATAACTGAGATATAAGATTAACTTTATTATTCTCTGCTGGTTAATATCGATATTTTGACGTGGCCATGTCATGTTTACAGTGTGCAAGTCTTCGAATGTTTTCTTGCCACGGAGATATCTATTTTTCAAGGACTTGTTTACTATTTTATCCGGGTACATCCCGATTCACTGGCTTTAGTTATACTTTAGGCTATTGTCTTGCTTTGTTGACTAAATACAGCATTAAACATAGGAATTTGTACTCTATCCGAATATGATGCAACTAGTGTTATTAGGCCATACAATACACACAGTTTCAGTGTCGCACACAGACTTGTAGAAAGTTTGCAATGTTTCATGAGCTTACATCAGCCTACAGAGGGGATGTTTGGGGGATAGGTTAGGTCTCTATTTCAAATGTAATGAAGGAGAGAAACTACAGTAGTCAGCAGTCTTACCAGTTATGAAGGTTTTGTCTGTAGGGAAGAGTTTGTGCACATAGAATCCTCCAGGGCATGAGAGCACATCCACAGTTCCAGAACAGTTACCAGAGGAGCAGAGATTGAAGGTGCGGACGTGACCCTCCTGAACACCAGAGTAGTTAGAATTACAAAGGCTAAGAGTTCTGGAATCATCGTAACAGCTACGGTACATGACATCTCCACCAATCCCAGTGAAGCGGTACCAGCCCTCTGTGAGATTAGCATCTGTGTTTGGCCGCAGATTGAAAAAGTTACGGTTCCGCCATGGGTCAGAGAGGTTAGTGTAGGACGAACAAGCTTCTAGAAAAAAGAAAACCAACCAAACAAACAAAAAACCTTTTAGTACTGTGTTTTTTTGCACACATTGAGATGCTAATGGTCTCATTTGGTTTAATGGAGCCTTAACCTAAAAGAGCCACCATCATACTCAAGAAGACGGCTGGGTGAACTGGAGACCGGTAAAACTAAATTGTGTAACTCGAGGAGAGGTGGAAAGTGAGTGTATTTCCCCAAATGGTGGCATATCACTTTAATGGGCCTCATTCACCAATATCTTCCCAATTCATAATTTAATAATTTTGTTGCAAAAACTATGAGATTAATTTCTTTAGAAGAATGGTTGGTGAATGAGGCCTAAAGATGACCTTCAAGTCCTGGGGCCTCTCAATTAGATTCCATCCTAAAAAAAAAAATTGAACGTTCACATCTTAGAATTTGCGTACACAATCTTTTTATTAAGATTTACAAAACCATGTGGCCAGATAAATACCAACGTGACTGGATTATGCACTTTGTTGGCCTACTCCTCCCATTCTTGTCCCACAAAATTCCTTAAAAGGTCAATGCAAAATAGTTAATGAATATGCTAACATTCACCAGCAGGTTTTTATTGGATAATCATTGGTGGTGGGAAAGATGACAATGTCCCATTAATTTGACTGTGGAAGTAGAAGTTTGGGGAAATGCAAGTTGATGTCATGGCAAGTGCAACCGAAATATGCTAACATTCACCAGCAGGTTTTTATTGGATAATCATTGGTGGTGGGAAAGATGACAATGTCCCATTAATTTGACTGTGGAAGTAGAAGTTTGGGGAAATGCAAGTTGATGTCATGGCAAGTGCAACCGAAAATGCTTGGCATTGTGGCATAGTGTTCAAGAAACCAACTCATGGATCATCCGTGATTGTCATATTTAATCAAATCAATGCAGCTGGCTTTTATCCATACAATATTTCGTGTTACTAAATATGGGTCCTTAAAATGCAGCCTTAAAAATGTTGAGGGAGATTTACCCATGGGTTGACGGGTTGCGTAAAACTGGGAACTTTTTCAGGCATGGAAATTGTTTACAACGCCTTTTTGAGAGAAATGTTGTGATAATTTGCACCCTGCTTCACACTTCTTCCGTTAATGCTTTTAAATGGGATTCATGTTTGAAAATGGTTCCACCACTGAAATCGTCCCACACTCCTCCCTCCCTTAAAATGGGACCAACCCCTCCCTCCATAAGGAAGGCTTATAAAAAATATAAGGACATGCAAAAATACATTGATGTCCTCAATAGGTGTCCACATTCATCCTCTGCAACAGTACATGATTGTGTACCTTACAATTTCTTAAGAATTTCATCAAAACTTGAAAATTCAAACACATGCATTTAAGGAATGCTAAGGTCACCTGCTGATCTTTTTTCTAACATTATGTTTTTTTGGGCGAGAGACAATACCAAGCTGATTTTACCTGATTCTTCTGCAGTGGTGGGAAAGTTAAAGACAACATGCATGATGACTGCAAAAAAAGTGTGGGGGAAAAAAACAAAAAACAAATGTCAATTGGCAAACATATAAAATAAATCTTCATTATTCAATTTACCTACAAGTGCATTTCCATTTCTCTTCTAAAAAAAAAAAATTGAAATGAGCAGATTTTTGCTCCCCAAGCAGATCTTTACTTTTCAAGCACTATCATTACTTATTATATATTTTTTCCCGCATTCATTCACTCTGTTAATTTTACTCAATAATACTTACATAAAGCTTGAAGGAAATACATTTTCCTGTTGAACCAACAGTCGCGCATTTTTCAGCTAATCACACAGAATCACCAGAGATACATCAGCCCGGGTAAACTCACTCCTCTCAAAATGGTGTTCTTGACCTAATAGAAAACTCACTTATCTCAAAATACAGTAGTGTTCAACTAATTTGACTGTTTGATAAGAGGCTGGGCTACTTTCTGAGAGGGCATTGTGTAGTGGATGTGACATCAACACACACCCAGATGCAAATCTGCAGTTCAGAGAGACAATCATAGTCTTATTTGATTGATTTTGTATTATGTAAAATAAGATAATCCTTCCTTCTATTACTCTTCCTCCTCCTCTCTCTCTCTCTCTCTCTCTCTCTCTCTCAGCCCTATAGTGACAATGTCAACAATGATAAACATTGTTTGATATGAAACCAGTTCCAACAAAAACAAAATTCAAATATTTATCTTAACTGTAGCAAGGTTGTGTGGAGTGTTTGTGTGTTTGTTTGTTTGTTTTTATTATACAAAACTGGCGTTGTTTACTTTTTAACTTTGTCAACTTACAATAAACAGTCACAGAATGAATAAGTCAACCTTTATCCTGTTTGCTCAAATGGCTGTTTTATCAAATTGAGGTGAGTGTAGGTACAGTACAGACGTACTTCCAAGAACACCTCAGAAGTTGAAATTTGTTAATGAATTTACATGTATTGCTCAGAAATGAATACAGAAACATTTAGGGATGATTTCATATGATTTACCCAAAAAATCTTTTGATTTTGAGTGCCCTCTAAATATGTGTAATGTGTAGGCCTACCTAGGAAATGGGACACTTCCTCTTTCAAATTTGCATAGCTGATGTCTTCACCTAGCCTCCACTATATGTAACACACAATGACAACATGGGTTACCCATAGTAAAATTCACTCTGTTTGAAAATACAGTTCACACAAAATGAAAGTGTATAATGTATTTTACTGTTAAACAACGCGTTAACGCAAACCCACTTTAACGCCGTCAATTTTTTTAACGCACGATTAACGCATTTGGCCCGCCATTGTCTAAATGGAATGTGAAAAAAATATTTCCGCCATTACAACACCTACCAATGTTTAAGTATGCCCTGTGTTTGTATTGCTTTCTAACTCATGCCTACACACGCTCATGCACTCACACACGGGTGATGCGTCTGCTCTGCTGTGTTTCCTTCGAAGCCTGAGTATCGATAATTCCGATGTCAGTGAAAACAAATATTTTACCGACGCAATCGTTGACGTTAAGTTGCATGTCCGCTATTAAGGTTGTTAATTAGCTAGAGAATTAATGTTGTCACTTAGAAATCTCCTCTATTGAAATGAATACCGCGCAAATAGGCTAGTATTAGTTTCAAAATTGCAGCGTGAGTGAGAGAGGTGAAACAGCTCGGAGCCCAACTTTATGCAGACGCATACCTGAACATATGACCTCTGTCTCTCTCATCATCAAATCACTTCGTCACAAAAATTAGACCTTCTCGCTGGACAAATGGTAATATGGCAAAATGCATTTAAAGTATGGTCATAAGCTACTGCTTTTGATATATATGATATGATATATATTACACTTGATATGATATATATTACACTTATCTCCAGATTTTGGTTTTGGAGGATGTAAGAAGTGGACCACGGTCTTCAGATCCAAAGACTGAGGTCTGGACCGCTGTACCATTGGAGCCTGTCCTTTAAACTGAAACAAGTCAATCAATAATTCTAACATTGTAAATAAGCAAATAAAAAAAAATACAAAGAAATTGAATTAGGGAAAGGGGATAAAGAAAATCTATAGGGCCCACTTGGGATTGAACCTTGGTTTTCCAGGGTTTTGACTCCACATTCTAACCACTGTGCTATCAAAGCATAAGAGCAATGGGTTTCTGCTTACAAAGCCCTAAGCCATGTCACACTATGGGGTGCTCTTAAAGTTGTTAATATACATCATCCCTTTAAATAGTTTTATTTCCATTTTATTCCCCAAGCAATGACATGAAAAAGAGATAAGGGAGATTATTACCAACTTTAGGGTTAGGGATTAGGATTGGTTAAGATTTTCCTTTTAGAATTTTATTCCCCAAACAATAAGATGAGAAAGAGGTCCGGAAGATGGTCCCAAACTTTAGGGTTAGGGTTTAGGGTTGGTTAAGATTTTCTTTTTAAAGTTTTTTTTTTTTTTTTTTTTTTGTGAACATATAGATGTAAGTCTGATAACCCTTTGCAAACTTCAATCAAAGATGTAATCAGAATCTAAACCCTAGTAAACCCATCCAAAGTTCCATTTACCCTATAATCTCTATTCTCAAATACCAAAGAACCAAAAAAAAAAAAAAACTCAAGAACAGCACTAACCAGAAAAGAGCTTCCCCTAAGACAAGGAAACAGGAAGCAGGACCAAGGAAGCCATATCAACATTCATTTTATTGAAAATTACGGTGTAATAGCCATGTAAGTGCTATGTAATATAATGGTAATAACTGTAATAATACCAATTAACTTAAAATTGGCAATATAAACAGAAAAAGACCAACCAATGTTCGTTCAAGCCCCAAGGAGTTATGGTTTTGAGTTGGAGCATCCCCTTACGGTCTACACCGAGTCTTTGGACTTTGTTCTACGATGGATTTGACTGAAGGCCCAGGATCTGTAAACTTTCAATCGGATGGATTTGGAAATGCTGGTAAATTAGTCGGTCTTTCCCTCTACAAATGCAATAAATGTGTTGTTTCACCCCCACTCGCATAGTATGTTGGGTAATAAACAATGCCACAGGCAGGGCCGGTTCTAGCCTTTTTGGTGCCCTAGGCCAGATTTGAGTTTTACCCCCCCTTTTCTAAAAATACAAGAGAAAAACTGAAGGAAACAAGTAAGAAATGTATTGTGATGCCCCCCTGATATTTGGTGCCCTAGGCGACCGCCTCGTTTGTCTATGCCTAGAACCGGCCCTGGCCACAGGTTTTACATCTGATGGCATATACCCCATTCTTAGTGTCTGGATTGATACTTCCGTGAATTGGCGCTCCTTTGCCTGTGAATTGATTAGTAATGTAATCTGCCAATGAGAAGGGGCCTGGATCCCTATGGGGTCGATGGAAAAAGCGGGTATGGACAAAAATGTCTTGCAAGTTGTTATTTCTTCAGAAGGCTGAAATAATTTGATGATTTTGAAGTTGAGGAATTTGCATCTGTAAGGTGGCAAAGTTATCTTTAAGCTGTCTATTCAAGGGCCCCAGATTCCTATGGAAAGTGTGTACATAGGGGATCAGATTTCCATTTTCCCCAGGGGGCCTACAAATGTTTAGATACTGCCCGAAAGAGTGCCTCACCTCCACCTTGACTGCCCTCAAAAACCTTCTAGAATAAGGTTAGGTTAGGGTATGTCAGAAGTCATGACAGGTTTATAAAGTTTACGACAGATTCTTGACAAGGTCATGGCATAGTTAATGTCATGTCTTATGACAGTACCTTCAAATAAAGTGTTACCCAATAAAACTTCCTAGAAGTCATATTTTGCTGTGATAATTATGTCAGCATATGAGTGAACACTACAGACCACTTGGTGAGTTTCATACCTTTGTAAACAGACGTTTAATGCATTTTAGGAAGGATTGTTCCAGTGTACATAAACTACCGTTCTGGAGATGGGAAGATGCTACAGCAACAACAAAAAATTCTCGGAACAGAAACGCTTCCCTGACCCGACCATGTTTCAATTTGTATGGGCTATTTGGTGATAACCACGTTATTTAATGAGTCTCCATATAACAAACAAAAAAAGTTAAAAATTGACTTCTTTTGATATTCAAGTACCAGTTGCGCTTGCATTACTCCAAGTGGTGTAGTGGGCAAAGGCCTAGCTTACATGAGGTTACTAAGTGATATTTTGTCAGATCCCTGGTTCGAACATAGTCGTCTTTGTTTGTTTTTGACATGCTGTAGCCTACTCATGATAGTTGATGACGTGTTGTAAGTTATCTATCTTTGTTTTTTGAAACTTGTATGGGGTATGTGGAGCATTTGTGTTTCAAACAGTTGCATCTTACCACATGGTGAAGTTAAATTGGGAATTTGTTCATCCTGTAGGTAGGTCAATGTGACAGTTTTAAGACCCAAACAGACGAGGAAATGATAACATGAGGCTTTAACGACACCTAAACACATGTAGCTGCAACGATGTTTAGCTCATCCGGCGTCGTTAGGGAACGATTCTAAACACTAACGACAGTGAGACTACTGTGGTTGTAATGAGTAAGTTCCAGCTACTGTAGTTGTAAAGACTGTAGTCTTAGCGACAGCTTTGGGTAACACAAATGTCAGACCACTGTCGTGCCAACCACGGAAGTTGCTACGTTAGTTAGCAATGACGGTGTTGGGAAACTGTGTCCAGGTTAGTTTGGGGGCATATGTTACCCCAGCAACTCAGCTGAGATTTTAACTCACTCACGTCAGATGCAGCGCTAAGGCATGAACAGCTGATGTCGAACGATAGCAGACTTATTTCAGGAGCCAGAAATCCTTGAATCTAACTGGACAAACGGCTTGTCCATCAATTTAATTAACGTGCCAATTCAGCCAATCACATCGAAACCAACCGATGACGCTGGTTATGTTTGTTGGATTCAAAACAGTTGCTTTTCAGCTACGTCACATCCTCTACAGCAGCCACTACACAGCCACCAGTCCTGATTGGTTCGGTTAGAGAATATTGGGCTTGAAATCCCTCCCAATGGCTACAGCATCAGATCAGAAAACAAAAAAAGTTGCAGCCCTAGTGAAGAAGCTACTCTGATGACCCCAAACCAATTAGGATTATAGAATAAGACAGTGGAGCAAAGGATAAAAACACAATAAAAAAAAAGACACAAAATATAATCTAAAGCTAAAGCAGAAAACATGAATGCATGATGCAAGTTTCAATATGTTGAGGCACTTTATTTGCCCGCGTCATCCTTCCCACAGCACTTCCTCCTAATCTGCCTCCGCACCTGGACAGATAGGTAAAGGACGAAAAGGTAGAGTGAGTGTTTGAAAGTGTGTGTTTTCAAAGAACACAGTCAAAAGTCAAAGTCAAAGCAAACCTTATTGTCAATCAAACTATGCAACAGTACATTGAAAGAAGACTGATATTGCGTTTCCTCAAACCCCAAAATATTCCTCATACTTCAAGCTTATTATCATACCAGACAGCACACAAAGTGACAGACAGTCTGTGATATCTGGCCTCAGTTCATACCAGTGGATTACATTTTCCTGAATTTAGTTTTTGTGCCTAGAATTTTTCGACAGAGTCGAATACAGGAGATTTTTAATATGGTGGGCAGTACTGAGACAGTAATGTGTGAGATCATTAATTCAATTGTTATGGAGATCTGGGGTATGACGTATATGATTTGATACATTTACATTGAAATTAGAACACATAATGTTACCTCCTCATTGAGGACACAGTGTAACAGGAAGATAAAGGTTCCCTGTTGACTGTTGAGCACGTGGAAAAGCACATCAATTGCCCTGCTGCTTCCGCTGAAGAATCCCAGAATCCAAGGTAAGCCAACAATGACGGACTGGATCAGGGTTTTAAACACCAAAGTCCTACAGAGATGGAAGGACACGTTAAGGTGAGCAATGTTGGCAAGACACAATTCAAATTAATTGTTTTTAATGACATTCTTGAAATGCTACAGCAATGGCGATCCAAGACAAGAACAATTTGTCATTGTTATGCCATGAAACAGCTACAGTATTGATAGAATACTTTCTTAACTCATCTTATCAGATAGAGAACGGCTGCCGAGGTGTTCTGATATAAGGTAATAATGGACGAGGTTTAAGCGAATGACAAGCATGATGCGGAATGCGGAGAGCTTGTCCACTTCCACCAAGTCCATTATCACTGTAGCTTATATCGGGACACCTCAAAGGCCATTGAAGAAAAATACATTTATTGTGATGACTCCCTGACATATGGTGCCCTCGGTGATTGCCTAGTTCAGTTACACCTAGAACCAGCCGAGTCCCTCCCTATTCCATCTCCTTCTCCCACTTTTCCTTTCCATCTCTACTGTCCTATCAATCAAATTCAAAGACCCCTTAAAAACTAAACTCCCTTCTGCAAGATGTCTGCAAAAGATTTGTATAGGACAGATGAAGAGAAACAGATATTCCTTGCACCAATTGCTAGGTATCATGGCCTAATTAATTGGTAGACATGTCTTAATGTACTGTAGCATGTTTATTTCGACCAATTGCGGCATCAAGTTTGAAATCTTCTATATAATACAAGGTAGATACATTAGCAACCGTTACTGGCAACATTCAGTTCAGATTCAGTTATGGGGAGGAATTAGTAGCCTGTCATAGCCTTCCCATAATACTACTGTTCATCTGTATTCATGGTCTGGAGACGGTCTTCTGGGGAGGGTTTAGTCTTATAACAAACAACCGACCAATCAGCGAGGCTGATTGTGCAAGCTGTCCAATCGTTTCAAACCAGAGCTGAGTGCCCTCCTCCTGCCCTATAATCGCTTCAGGTTAAAGAACCTCCAGATCATGAATACGGATGAACAGTAGTATTATGGGCGGGCTATTAGTGTGCCTACTCACTTGATTAATTTATCATGTGTCACGCCGTGCTGCATCCGTGACAGAGTAGAGCGAAGGATGAAGAGGATGGCCAGGAAGAGAATTGCATTGGTCTAGTGTGGGTGGAAACACATGTACAGAGTTAGTCAATAAGGATCTTCCACACTTACATATTAAGATACCTCACTTATAAGATGTATTGGCTCCTGTCTGTCTGTCTGTCTCGGTTGACTGGATTACAACTATCCAGGATGAATGGATGGATAGATGGATCTATGGATCTATCTCGGTTGATTGGATTGCATCTATCCAGGATGGATAGATGGATCTATGGATCTATCTATCTCAATTGATTTGATTAGAACTATTCCTCAACTGTGCTCTACTTACTCCAAGTATGCAGCATACAGGCCCTAGGAAACTCCAGATGAATCCCCTCTCATAATTCAGCCAGCACCTGCAGTATAGAGGGAATATAGAAAATATATGATTCCTAATAAGATATATACTTTAACTAGTACTGTCAACAGTTTAACTATTGCTGTCAACTAGTGCTGTCAATGATTTAACACATGCAATCAATTTGCATAATATTATATTAAACATGTGATTTACAGGAATAGTGATTATTCTGAATTGCAGGTGCAAACTTGATCATTAATTCATTTCATGTTTCATCATTTAATCATTAAAGGAATTATTCGGAGTGAATCAACACATAGCCATGCTGTTTTATACTGCTAAGCACTATTAAAAGCCACCCCAATAATCGAATTTCGTGCATCTTAGACCGAGTTTGCAAAATAGCAGCTAACACTAACTGAATGAGGCATGTCAAAAATGAAACCTAATCGATTTACTTTCATTTTGAGATGCCCCATTCTGTTACAGTTTGCTTCCATTTTGCTATGTCAGTCTGCATTGCATGAAATTCAGTGATTGATGTGGCCATCAATAGCACTTGGCACTATAAAACAGCAGGGCTACGTGTTGATTCACTCCAGATAATTCCTTCAATCAATGTTGCTGAAGCTTGAGACAATGAATAGAAAGGAGTGACTTGAGTGAATAGATGTTCTGATGTCTTTTCAGTGCCAGTGTAGCCGCAAGCTACAACTCCCGGCATAGGAGTCGGGCACTGTAACCACTGAGATAAAAGCCCGAGCTTCTAACTCAGCCATTAGAAGCGCTTAAGGAATTTGGTTGTGACGTTTTACACGTACTGCCGCCCAGCTAGCCAAGTTAGCTACCCTCTGCTTACACCAGCTCTCCCCATTCTGCACAGTTATGCACTTAGGCCAGTATTCTCCCAGTTGCTCAAGTCCAAAACAGTGTCCATATGTAGCTCCATGTGTTTCAGCCTGCACTAAGCACTTTTTTGGACTTGAGCACTTAGGAGAATAACGCCCTTAGGATGCTGCATTGGCCTCTGATTCATTGCCTGCATGTATGAATCTTTCATGCCAGCAAATTCATTTTAGCACTGAGGCACCACAAAATGAAACAGTCGATACCTAGGGGGCAAAGGGTGTTTAAAAGACATGGGCTGATGTAAAGGGTTGTTTGACAAAAAATAAATCTAGGATGTCCAAGGATCAAAACCTGGGTGGACACCCCAGTCAACAAGCTGCTGTTTATGTGTTATCGACCACATATGCACCATTGTAAGTTTATGGAGTGACATCAAAGTCCTTCTAAGGCAAGTCACGTCACACGCCATATTGGATACGCCTTCGGGCAGGTATTTGGGCTTAACAAGACCAGACCCTCCAAAATGAATGGGGAAATATCCATAAGTACAGATTGGCTGGTCGTATGGACAAAAAAGGATATGGTGTGAATCCTCGTTTAAATCTGAGTTGAACAGTGCCAAAATCTACCAGACAGACCCAAAAACAAAGCAAAAAAGACGTTATTTAAAACGGCAATTTGCTTACTGCGCCTGCGCCGACAATCGCGCCATGGCTATCACCATAGTGACGGAGGTAGTAAACAAAATAGCTAACCGTCAGTCATACAGCGTTCAGCAACGCGATTGGCTATTTCCACCGTAAGGCAGGACTTCCAGTTTCTCTACTCCGCCATCTTTGCGTTACGACAGCCATACTGCATTTCAATGGGAGGACTTCTGAAGTGATTTGTCTCCTCCTATAAGTGTCTCTGGTGACATTTTACGGCTGAATAGGGTAAAAGATTTAACTAATAGATATCTACACAAAAATTGGCATGATGGCTATTTATGTCAATACGAAACTTTTTTTGTATTGGAAGTTTTCTGATTTCCCCCCAAAAGGGGTTTTTGCCCCCTAGGTACTATTTTAAAGAGACATAATTATTACATTGGATTTCCTCTCACCTGTCACTCCCATAGCCATCAGGCACAAGTCCTGCTGAAACAGCAACAACAACAAAGGAACCTCCATAACCAATCAGACACTGCCATCCCCAGTGAGGCCCCACTGCCTGTGTGGATCTGATGTCTTTGAGTTTGAGGACAGCATGGAAAAGCCAGATGGCCTCCAGGAGCATCCAGGCGAAGGAACTCAGGAAGAGGTAATGAAGAATTCCAGACAGAACTGTGCACACAACCTACATTATGAATCATTAAAACATCAATTAATATTAACAGTTGTGCACAAGGTCTGCAAAGTTTGATAGAAAGATTGGGAACTTTTATTTCAATTTAACTCCAGCTTAACTTCCTACACGTTCTACCTTTAAACTGCAGATATTGCCTGGAATACGATAAATGATATGTTCTGAGCTCAAATATGCATCTTAGCGAGATAATTACCACCATAGATATAGAACTTATTAGTTTTGGTTAGCAGGCAGTCTAGGTCATGGGACCTAAACACAGTTTCCATCACCTTGTGAGGTTGGATGAGGTGGATGAACTCCTGGACGAGCAGGAAGAGGAGGTGGGAGAGGAACAGACTGATGCAGAGGTTCAGATGAGCCACGTCTGTTACTTTATAGGTCTGACGGCAGAGGGCAAAGGTCACGACTGCCAGAACCAGGAACCCTAATCCGATAGAAATGGCAATCCTATTCAGCAGCACCATCATCGGGTCTGTCTGCAATTAACAATATGGACATTTGCAGTAAAAAAAAAGCACCGCCAGGAGCAGGAACACCAATCCGACTGAGACACCAATGCGATCCAATTTAGTTTAGCTTAGTTTATTTCATTTCATTACAGGGACTATGTACAAACGAATTAATCACTTAAGGGTGAGAAGATACATTGCACCAGATTTAGCAACTTGCTAATTTCCATCCACAGTCCCTGAGCAGGTAAGAACACTAAAACATAGAAAAAATACATAGGCATACAGATAAAAGCCCAGCCACTCATCAACACTAACACAATCCTTCATCAATAGCAAAATCAGATGAAGTATTACCTCTTGCAATCACACGGGCACAAACATTTCCCCATCCATATACAACCCCCCTCCTCCATCAGTTTCACATGATCACATTTTGTACTCACCTCTGCCTCTGGGGGCGCTCTATCTGCATGATCAGGCAGAAGGTGGAGAAGTGCTCACAGGTGCAGACAGTGTGGGTGGTGTTGGAGTAGGTGAGGTTACAGCCTTCTTCCACCCAGGCACTGCTGTTCCAGTACACACAGGACATCTCACCCTCAGGATCCAGAGTCTAGACATACAAACAATATAATATACAACAAACACAAACAAAAGATGAAGGTCATCAGTTGATGCTGCCTGCACTGTCTGTAAAGTGCCACGAGACATTGTATTGTATTTGTGCACTCTACAAATAAAATTTGAATAAATTTAATTGAAATGATCCAGTACAGCCATAACAAATAGACAACAGACAGACCTTCAGACAGACCTTTCCCTCTTACAACTTCGCACTCCGCAAAGCATAGGGATTGCTCAGACATGTGACACATTGAGTAGAAATGCCTCCAAAAAGCAAAGAATTACGGGTATGTTTGACAAGTTAACATGGGCTGGCATAGTTAGCCTGTATAATATGAGTCAAAAATCACATTGATGTAGGAGAGTCATTTAGGATTTCTGAGCTGTGTATTGCATTTTTTTCACCCACTGTCTGTGCGCAGCCAAATTGTTAATAAGCCTAGCCGCGGTTAATTCCCCTGATGCATTGCATTCTCTGCGGTGAAGAGAACACATTAACTGTCTATACTAAAACTACACTCAAGACTGTGCTGCTTCCTTGCAATGCATGTAATTTCCTCCAAATCAAAATGGTTTTAGGTATCAATCAGTTGCTCTCTTTGTTGGACAGCCATTTCTCTGAGCTCAACCCTTAAAAATAATCTTCTCTCTCCTTACCTTTTTCATATGGTCATGGAATCGCATATTGTAGATCTTGAAATTACTTGATTTTCGGGGGTAACTGCAACATTGTTTATTCGAAAAGGCAAACAAAGCCTACATGTAAGACTACAGGTAGAGGAAACACATATATAGAGCACTGGTCAACTAGGCTGTCTTGCACGTCCACGTTCAGAAATGAACTGTGATCCAGGAATTTTGGGTAGGATTAATTTAAACATCTATCAAAATCAAACTTCTATCAATGTTGTAAACTTGTCTCCTTCAGCCTGCTCATTTCTCATTAGGTCCTGATTATTGGGGGGCTCGAGATTTGATGAAATCGCCTCCTTGGCCATACTGACTTGATCACAAAATTTCATGCAGCAACATGAAGTATGGGCAGGACAATGCTATCGGTCCCCTGTAATTAATTTATACCCTGGAATGTGAAGGCAGGACAGGTGCTGTTGAAATAGAATGTCGATGCAACACAAATGAGTTTATTTAATTTTATTTTTTTAAACTTTTATTTAATATTCATAAAAAATTACCCTTTAATGTACAGTTAAATCTTCATCAGAGCCCTTGGATAGATTGGGTTGAGGAGCCTTAGATAAACAAAAGTTTAACAGGTCTGCGTAAAAAGAGTGTGGAAATATAAATACACCATATACATTGGCCAAAACAGGGCTGAAGAGCTCTCATCATACCTCTATGAAATGTTGCTGGGGCATTCTATAATCCAAAAAGAAAAAAGGTCAGAAGGAATTACAGGATGTGATTAGAAAAACTGGCAGGGTCCATTTCTACTTGCAAGTAGCTGCTATCTAATTCCAGACTGCTTAAAAGGCCAGCACCAGCAAGGGATTGAGCAAGGGAGAGACTTTCATGGAAATGAATTATCCATCCATGAATCAACTCTTCTTGCTTGAATATTGGCAATCTACAAGGCTTTTGAATAACCTCTACCTCTCTGGTGATAGGGTTAGGGTTAGGGTCTTAACCCAGGATGAACAAGTAGACAAGTGCATTTGCAGGTAATCCAGTTCTACGGACATCTCAAATATACCTGTGCATGCTATATTGTACCTTGCACCCAAGCGGCAAATGTTTATTTGACTAGAAATTGTGGTGACTCAGCGCTGCAGCGCTGCAGTGGCTGTTTTGTGTGTCAAGTGAATTAATTTGCAATCATAGCAATCTGAACAAAAGGGCACTCATCAAAACCTGCAAAACTTCATTCCTTATCTACAAGTCTACAACAGAATTTGTGGGTGCCACCATTACTACATTTACATTCTTAGCCACTTGGTAATGAAATTTGGTAGTCTGTCAAAGAGTCTGAAAGTTTTATTCCAAAGCTTTCCTTCCCAACACTACAAGAGCAGCCGAACAGAGCTAATTTAAAGTTAAATTATCTCTTAAATGTAAATACACAAGAGGTGAACTGCACAAAAGCAAATTAAATCTTTGTAACTTGTGTGTTGGCTTTTTCAAATGTAATCTGTGAATATATCCATTACATTTCTAATAATTTAATTGTAAAACCAAAAATTAATTAACAATTTCATCCATATCCGTTCAGCACTTTTTGAATTATGTTGTACACAGACACACAGAAACACACACGGCAACAAAAACATAACCACCTTGGCGAACATAAAAAGCCAAAGCTAAACAGTGTGAATGTGAATTTTGTGTGTTAATGTGGTATTCCATGACACTAACCTCTATGTGTTTAATTGTGATGTTGGCTGGACTTGGCAGGTCTTTGTTTTGGGTTTTGGGGAGGGAGGCAGACAGAATCTCAGACATCATGGTCTTCACTGTATCATTGACTGTGTAGAAGAAGTTTGGTCTCAGAACTGAACCCATTTTCTTAAAGGTTGTGAGAGCCACTGCAGCCGATCCTATTGGATGAAATTCAACACCAATATCAGTTCTGAGTAACATTGCTTAGTACTTCAAACCTTTTAATTATACACATTAATAAATGATACATACCGTTGTTGTTTTTTGCAATGCCAATGAGATCTATATCCATTGACGCTTTTTCATTTTTAATATTGGAAGTTGATTTTATTTTCGTGTCCTTCCCAATGGCAAAGGTTTCTACTTCTGAAAGGGATGCAAACAGACTGTTTCAGGTTCAAGTGTGTGTGTGTGTGTGTGTGTGTGTGTGTGTGTGTCTGTTTGTGTGTCTGTTTGTCTGTATGTGTGCGTGTGTGTGTTTGTGTGTGTGCACAGGTAGCACACCTGTGGTTTTAGTTGCCATTCTCCTGCTGATCTGTGTAGTCGTGGGCTCCACTAGAGCCCCAGCCAGCTTCTCAGTGGACTGCAGCATGGCATCACCTGCAGCCGCCAACTTCTCTTCACTGACATCATCATCTTCCTTCACCACCGGAAGAGAATCTTGAACACTCACCAGTAAGGATGACACCATCTGCAGTCAAAGCCCATTTGAAAGGAAAATTGTAACATTTTGTAAATGGTAACAATGCTTTACTATGACAAAATGTTGACAAAATGTCAATCTTAACCATCGTATTTCATCGTAAGATATCTGAAAACAGGGCTTAACATCATTTTGAGTGAACCCGTACTTTAACTTTAGGAGTACAGCCAAATCACAGTAAAAGTTGTTATGTAGGAATTGTTTCTTAAGTAATTTGCAAGGAGTTAGGAGTTGATTTTAGTGACTTAGAAGGACTCTGCACTACCCCTAAGCTGTCCCAGACTTAGGTGCTACTTTTAGCACTACATTTATTTGTGAATTAAATTAGGCCTACTCTTAGCAAAATAAAATAATAATAAATAAATAAATAAGGAGTCCTAAAGTTACGATGTACAGTTAGAAGCTACTTTTAGCCTTAAGATTCTTTGAGAATACGTCCCCTGAACAGTTGCACAAACTTGCATTATCCTGTATTCTTGTTTTGTCTCTGACACCGTCATGTGATCAGGTAAGAGGTTTCAAACCTAAATGGCAATGCTGCTTTACTTTGTTGGACTTTTATTTCAATGTCGCCATACAGTATTTCACATTTACAAAGTGTTAGGCATAAATATTGTGTCATATCTTATGGAACAGTCATGAATACCTTGTGAGCAATTTATGACAGCTGCTACAGTATGTATGTACATCCATTGTGAAATGGACTGTGAAATATTGGGATAGCTAAACAGTGTAACAGACTGAAACTCTGATTTCAAAAGATCTCTGTGTTGTGTCATTGTATTAATAGATGGGATGATTAGTTTGGTTTAGTGTAGGATAATTATTGATTGTTTATTTGATGTGTGTTTGGTGACCTGAGTCATGTGACAATGTGAGGTCTCTCAACTGTTGGAGTTCACTTGCTTATTTGAATTCACTTGTCTAGTTTTGAATTCAGTCTGAAGAAGCAACATGTGAAAATTTATGATATCAGTGTGCGGTGGTTACCCCTTTCCTATAGCTGCTATGAACTCACACTTGTGTTACCAAATACTCACAGAAGGGGGTAGTACATCATCATCTGACACTTCTTTGATCATGTTTGTCAACATCTCAAACTTTTTCTCAGATGCTCCCTGTGAAAAAAAGAGTTAAGCATTTAATGTTTTAATGGAAAAAAACAAATGTGTTAAACTTTCTGAAAGTTGCATTCTTTGGTCAGTCAACTGGTAGTTATGGACTCAAGTATTACATAATAAAGACAATAATGTTCTTAATTCTCCACACACATTAACAAGAATAGAAAAGTTAAACCCTTTGATTATTGAAGCAATGAATCTGTGGTGAAGGCCAAACTAGACCAAACTGTACCCAGTGAAAGAATAAATGCGTACCTCACTGTCTCCTTCGGGTATTTCTGGGAGGACTGTGAAAACAAGTAATTAAAGGAGAAACCTATGAGCCTTCTTAATAGACGTCTTCTAAAGTACTTATAAGTTTATTAGTTTGTTCTTAGTAGGCTATATTTAAAATACTGAAATGCTGAAATACTGTACACCTGAGAAATTGATGAAAACAACAAAAACTACATAAAACAAAGTGCATATAATTTCATTTTTATTGTGTTTACCTTCACATATCATCTTTTTGTCTGCGTTTTCTGTTTTGATGATTCTGGGAATTGTTTTATCTGGACATTCGCAGTAAAAGCCCTTGGGGGTGTCGATGCAGTCTGCTGATTTATCACAAGCATGAGGCACTGACTCACAGGTTTTCTCTTCTGTGAAACACACAAACACAGCAAGGCAAGGTCTTTACAATTGCGAATAATCAACATTCAGAACCTTAATGGCTTTCTCTATGTGTAGTGACTGTGGGTATCAATGGAAACAAAAATACTAGATGCTAAAATAAGTGGGAAAAAAAGAGACAAATATGTAGTTTTGATAAAAGAATGCACATTTTTGTGCTTCTCATTCATTTCTCATTCATTTCAATCTTACCAGCTTTTACCATAAATAATTATACATAACATACACCATACAAACAATCAAATTAATAGGATGGGAAAAATGAGTGCTCCATGAAAAAAAATACCCTAAGTGCTATAATAAGCATTCCTGGAAACTACTTCGTTAAACTACTAAGTTTAAACATCTGTTCCCACTGACCTTCACACTGATAGGAATCTCCAGTGGGTAGGAGGCCCTCAGGTATCTTATATCCAGGTTTGCACTCACAGCCTCCATCACTACCAACACACTGGGCATTACGACCACAGGAGGACGAACCACATGCTAGGTGTCCTAAGAAAAAGGGAGATACAATTATGATATTCATCATAATAGTTGGCCATGATCAAGGCACTTCAAAGCTGTCTGGAGTGTTGAGGATGAAATAGAATCATTTACACAAGATTTTTGACGATTGATCCTGTCTCGGATATTTAGCTCAATTAGAATCCCTTCTTTTCTGCTTCACAATTTTGTGCTTTGTGCATGTCCAATTAGGTCCTTAAAACAACCTTCAAGCCTTATTCTAAAATGTGCAAATGTACAATTTTTGTTTAAACATTTTGTAGTTGATGATCCCATTGGCTGTGTGGTTAAACCTTCCCTAAAGAAACTGGAGATTATAATGTTTCTTTTGACAGAAAGTATTTGTGAAATTAAACTTTGCAATCACTGGTGAGTGGGTGAAACATGAACCTGGAGTTGTGAATTTTTACTAGGCTAATATAAATAAATGAAAGAAATAAAATCCAATGAGATCAAACTCATAATTACTGATAGCCCCAGTGACCTGACCATAAAAAGCTTATTTGAAGGGGTTGAGATAGCTAATTATTAGTGCCATCTGAGCCTTGAAGTTTCTTTAAACAAAAGTCACCAAAAGTGTGTGATCTTTATGTACCAATCAATATAATTTACTTCTGTAACGTTAGCCATTTTTCTCCTATTTTTAGAAAAAGTATTCCCTTCGTCCAAGCCAATCATCAGTCTCTAGTGATGGTTGTTACAGAAATGGAATTCTGTAGTGCTCGTCACATTTCTTTCACATTTTTTTAATTTCAGCAACAGTGACATGGACATCTAAAAAAAGTTCACTCAATGTGAAACACATAAGCCCTATTCGCACGGGACTAGTTTAATGGGGGATGTATAGTAATGTTGATTAACCAGACGACGTCAGGCATTAGAAATGACCAATTCGGACGGGACAAGAAATCCCAGTGATATTCATCTAACATGGGAGGAGTTGTTGGTTACGCACAAGCGAAAGTCCGAAATTGGACAAGAGAGGGCGGAGTCAGGTTAGAGAGAGGAGGCTCTGGCCCTACTTATTATTCACATGGGATTAGTATTACCTATGGTAGATTCTCCGGACCGTTTCACATCAAATTGTCAGCGAAGTTTACCGACATACTCCGCTATTTTTACTGACATGGCGAGTTCGGACGGGACTAAATTTCCCGATTATCATTACTTTACCCCAGGTCCCCCTATTAAACTAGTCCCGTGCGAATAGGGCTATAGTCAGAGATCATAAGCAGTCTTAAAGTTTTGTCTGTGGGGAAGTGAATGTGCACATAGAATATTTACTTTTATAAGTAATATTTAGTGATCAACAGTCTTACCAGTTATGAAGATTTTGTCTGTAGAGAAGAGTCTGTGCACATAGAATCCTCCAGGGCACAAGATCACATCCACAGTTCCAGAACCAGAGCAACTGTCGGAGCACAGACTGAGAGTGCGAATTTGACCCTCAATAAGGCTGGAGTAGTCAGTATTACAAAGGCTCAGCATTCTGGAATCAGATATACAGTTCCCCCATAGGATGTCCCCACCGATCCCAGTGAAGCGATACCAGTCCTCTGTGAGGCTAGCATCTGTCTTTTTTTGCAAATTATAAAATTCATGATTCCGCCACGGGTTGGAGAGTTTTGTGTAGAAAGAACAAGGACCTAGATGAGGAGAGGGAAAGCAAACAAATACTTACTGGCCTACAAGTGAGTAAAACTTTAAAAGGTGCCTTCGCAATGTGTAACCATTGCATCAAAGATCATGGAATAGTCATTATGGAATGCTCTGCTTTAGCCCTCTCTGGTTGTGTTACATTCCATCTAAAAAAGTTTGTATAATGTAGTGTGTGCTCTGTTCAGTTCCTAACTAATTTTTTGTTGTTGTTTACTCTGTTATTTCACACTGACCTTCACACTGATAGGAGTCTCCAGTGGGTAAGAGGCCCTCAGGCAACCTATATTCGGGTTTGCACTCACAGCGTCCATCACCAACACAATGGGCATTAGGACCACAGGAGGATGGTCCACATGTCTGGTGTCCTGCAGAGGAACAGAGAAGGAGAAGGTGATAAACTCATAGTAAACATTGGGGCTGAAGATGTGACCCATCTGTCCATATGTGAATTTGTGTGCCTGCTCAGTCTCATATGAAGCATATTCATCTCAATACAGTATGAGACGTTTACAGTCATTATACCCCCTCACTAAAGTGAGATAAAATGAAAATACTCACGTGTGACATAACTGGCTGAGTCCTCTCTGTGAAGCTTATACAAGTAGAATCCTCCAGGACACAGGAGTCTGTTGATTCGTCTGTATGTTGAGCACCCTCCTGAAGTCTGAATACAGACTCCTATATCATTGAATTGGGGTCCCCAGTAGTCTCTACTGTTTTCACTACAGATTACAATGGGCTTGGAAGTGCCTCCACCAACAGCAGTGCTGGTGCAGTTATCATACAGAACATCTCCTCCAACACCAGTGAAGCGATACCAGCCATTGCTTAGAGTGGCATCGCTCTTTGGCCATCCAGGAAAACTTGTAGAGTTGAAGCCAACATTACGCCACGGATCAGACAAGCTTGTATATGATGGGCAACTTCCTGAACCTGAATTGACAAGATTGATAGATGACTAATTTTTGACTACTTTTTTGTTCATGCACATACAAACATTAACACAGCATGAAATAAGTAGATATGTGAAAAACATTTGATACTAGAAAAGCTCTTGCAGAGTGCAAACCTCCACCAAGTCAATATGGCCACTGTCGTAATAAATTCTAGATGGTGTTCTGGATCACCACCAAGATTTAATAATATATTCCTTCCTCATCCCAAAAGCCACTGTAACAATTTCTGCTCTCTGAAAAATGTCACTTTTCTTTCTTTTATTTATGATTTTTTTTTTCCAGAGATCTAGTCTAAAAGATTGCCAGTCTACATCCTGTGCCAGTCAAAGTCCTATGTCCATTTCTATTCAATGTAATACTACGTTGTGCAACTTGAGAGTTTGGCGCTAGCTAATTCATTAGCATCTACAATGTATACATATATCCGGGACATAGATGCCAGCATGGTGGAGGCAAAATACCCAGTTGGAGCTCTCTGGAAAACTCTCTGGACCCAAGCTTGTTGTAGTTTTAATCGTGACAGAGCGGAGTGTTCTTTTTGTGTTGTTGAAGGTAAAATTTTTAGTTGTGAAAAAATGATCTGAGAGTTTGATAACAAAATCAACAAAAGTCAAACCACAAGCAGGACAGCAAAATCCATACGAGTTAAAAAAAACAAGAACAATTTTCTATCTTTTTTTCTGAACTGATATGGCTAAACTCACTTTCCTAAAAATATTGGCAGTAAACTGCCTGGCACCCCAACATTCAAAGAAAAAAAAAAAAAAAAAAAAAAAAATTATACCATGTCCGAAAAATTCATCCATATTAATGCATGTCCGAAAAATTCATCCATGTTAAAGGTATAATCCGGCGTGAATCAACACCTAGCCCTGCTGTTTTATACCGTAATTTCCCGACTATTAGCCGCGGCTTATACATTGATTTTGCTAAATTTCTTCTGCTATGAGGTTAAAACAGGGGGGCAGTTAATATGGTCTTAATATGTTTTTTTTTTCTTTAACTTGCATAAAACACTGTCCTGCGGCTTATACACAATGCGGCTTATATGCGGGAAATTACTGTACTGCTAAGCGCTACTGAAAGCCACCTCATGATAAAATTTTGTGCATCGTAGACCGAGTTTGCGAAACGGCAGCTAACACTAACTGAATGAGGCATGTCAAAAACGAAACCTAATCGATTTGCTTTCGTTTTGAAATGCCCCATTCTGTTAACGTTAGCTGCCATTTCGCTATCTCAGTCTGCCTCGCATGAAATCCGGCTTTCTCTGCAAAGTTCTGCAGAACTTTTTGAGTTATCTTGTATGCATGCACAAACAGAAATCACAAAACATAACATCTCACATCCACTATCTGAATTTTACACTACATGTCTATTACCTTACAACATTAAGTCTATGAATTAGCTTATGGTTGATATACCGAATGTTCCTAAGATCAAACTTACATCCAAAGGAGTCCCCAGTTTGTACATGACCAGAATATCCAGGGATGCAGTGACAGGAACCGTAGTCTGTGGCATTACAGTAAGCATTCATTCCACAGGATGATGACCCACATGACTTATGAGCTGGAAAACAGTAGTAAGGGATATGATCTACATTTTGTTAAATACACACCAAGCTAGTGTTTGTCTGTACATTTTTAAGAAGGGTCTTAAAAGTTGAGCACGATTAAGTTCAAGGTGAAAATGGTACCTCTAAAGCAGGGGTACTCAACTACAAACTGAAAAGGTCCACTCACCAAATTTTCAATGTTTTCAGGGTCCGCGGCTTATTTTTTGGGTAATGTCATCTTTAAACTGGGTTCCCTCATACAGAGCGATCGCTATTTCGATCATACATTCCCTCACAACTTTGGCGTCAGTGAATGTTTTTTTGTGCTTGCCTAGACCCATGCCACTTGCAGTGACGTTTCAGTCGTGTGCTCTTGCTGGGTTGCTGACCTGACTATCACAGTTCGTGTCGCTTGATATGATTCTTGCTTTTGATTTAGTTTTCTGGTTCTCACCTCTCTATTTTGGGGTTTGTTTAATAGTGTCGCTTCATGTTTCCACTTTTGATGACTGCAACCGTCTCATTGCAGATTAGACACATTGGTTTAGTGCTCCCTGCAGGCAGCCCAAATGCATATTTGTCTGTCCACTCCGCCTTAAACTAAATAATTATTAATTCTACTACTACTACTACTACTACTAATACTAATAATAATAATCTTTATTAAAGACAGCTTTGGTCTCGGTCCGGATGATATTGTGTTTGGGTCCGCATCCGGACCCAGGTCCGCCAGTTGAGTATGCCTGCTCTAAAGTATGTCTGTGACACAACCAGATGCTTCAACCTAAACTTTTGTACTATTTTTGTATTTTGGCATTTGGCACATCAAAGTTTTCAAAAAAAAAAAAACGCATCCTTACCAGTTATGAAGGTTTTGTCTGTAGGGAAGAGTTTGTGCACATAGAATCCTCCAGGGCATAAGATCACATCCACAGTTCCAGAACCAGAGCAACTACCAGAGGAGCAGAGACTGAGAGAGTGGACTTGACCCTCAATAAGGCTGGAGTAGTCAGTATTACAAAGGCTCAGAGGTTTGGAATCAGACAAACAGGATTGGAAGAGGACATCTCCACTGATGCCAGTGAAGCGGTACCAGTCGTCTTTGAGGTTAGTATCTGAATTTGGCCGCAAATCGTAAAATCCATGGTTCCGCCATGGGTCAGAGAGATTTGTATAGGACAAGCAGACATCTAAGAGAAGAGAAAAAAAAAACCCAAATATAAAAATAAAAATTAAGCGCAACACATTTCAAATTAGGTATTACAGCTACGGAAGCCTGCATGCAGATGTCGGTCTATTGTCAGTCTATAGTGAAAACGCGAACGATATGACCGTTTTCAGCTTCCGTATTCGAAGATGACGCAATAGAGAGTCTACCCCAGTTAATGTGCACGCAAATGCGAAATTTCAAGCCAATACGGACACAAGGAATTAATAGTGGTGGTTAATATTTATGAGAAAGGACTTGTCAAAAGGTAAAGCAGATTTTGATATTTAACAATACAAATGTTACACATTGTATCTTTAAATAATCTGTGACCTTTAAAACTTAAAGAAAAAAAACAAAAGCTTTTTAACTAACCTTGACACTGATATGAGTCTCCAGTGGGTAGGACGTCTTCAGGTATCTTATATCCAGGTTTGCATTCACAGCGTCCATCACCAACACACTCGGCATTAGGACCACAGGAGGATGAACTACACATCTGGTGTCCTACAGAGGAACATAGAGGAAGGGAGATTCTTAACAAAATTGTGGTCATAACCGTTTTTGACTAAAGATGTAAACAGACTTTTTTTCTCTTTTAATAACTCCACAGACCAGAGTTTAAACAACAACAAAAATTAATACGCACGTGTGACATAACTGGCTGAGTCCTGTGTTTGAAGATAATACAAGTAGAATCCTCCAGGACATAGGAGTCTGTAGATTCGTCTGTATGTTGAGCACCCTCCTGAGGTCAGGTAACAGAGCTCTATATCATTGTATTGGGGCCCCCAGGCATATGTACTCTCTTCACTACAGACTACAATGGGCTTGGAAGTGCCTCCACCAACAGCAGTGCTGGTGCATTTATCATACAGCACATCTCCTCCAACACCAGTGAAGCGATACCATGACCAGCTACTACTTAAGGCAGTATCATTCTTTGGCCATCCAGGAAAGCTTGTAGAGCTGAATCCAACATTACGCCACGGATCAGACAGGTCGGTATATGATGGGCAACTCCCTTCACCTGGACAAATAGAATTGATGTATTAAGATGCTAATCTAGATTGTGTTTCTCTACTGGTGATGAACTATGTTGGCCTAATCTCATCTGCAACCCCCACCACCATCTTAGAAAATGACTCTGAGATCAAACCTACATCCAAATGAGTCTCCAGTTGGGACATGATCAGAGTATCCAGAGATGCAGTGACAAACACCAGAGTTTGAATTAGTACGGCAGTAAGCATTCACGCCACAGGATGATGATCCGCATGAAGTATGAGCTGGAAAAGAATTCATCATCAATGAAATAAGGTACAACTCTGGGAAGATGTCGACAAGTTATATGAAATGCGATCTAATGAAAAGTTTATCACGATAGGTTAACAAGAAAATGTGTTTTAATGATGTCTACTATGTCATCAACATTTCAACAGCTAAATGTTCAAACTCAGTGTGTAAATTACATAATCAGTGTCATTGATCACCAGTATTTCTAGCAGTTATGAAGGTTTTATCTGTAGAAGAGAGCAACTTGGTAAAGTGACACGAAGCAAGGTGGCGTCAAAATTTGGGATCTGCTGAACATAAGGCTAATTAATCTGTCAATTAGCCAATGAAGAGTAAAGAGTAAATTAACCTGTCATTAGCCAATGAACAGTAAAGAGAGAGAAGGTGACAAACATTGTCATTTTGTGACTGAAGAGGTGGTCCATCAGTCCATATGTGAATTAGTGAGCATGTTCAGACTTATTAGTATATTCAGTTGCACATCACTACAGAAATGATGGTGGTGTATGACGGTGGTTTATCAGACTAACATGATTACAGTCATTATACCCTTTCACTAAAATGAAGTAAAATAAATCACTGAATTTCCTGCGCCCTTGAAATAGATTTAGAGTATCACACTGACTTTCAACTCTCTGCCATTAACCCCCACAAGTCAACAAGTCCGGACAACATCCCTGGTCATGTGCTGAAGGATATTATCCCGTCTTGTTTCAATGCAGCCACCATCATCCCTGTACCAAAGAAATCTGCCCCATCCTGCTTCAATGACTAGTGCTCTGTGGCACCCATCATCATGAAATGCTTTGAACGGCTTGTTATGTCCCACATCATATCCATCCCTGGACCCTTTCTAATTTGCATACAGAGGCAAAAGCCCCCCACAACCCCAAAACTGCCACCATCATCCCTGTACCGAAGAAATTGCCCCATGCTGCTTCAATGACACCCATCATCCTGAAATTAGACGGTGGGCCGAAGGCCTAGCCTGACACGCCAGACTATATCATACTATATCGTATACTATATTGTACTAAGCCCGCCTTACGATTTCCTGTACACATACCGTGCTGTGATTCGTATCCGCTGTGCAAATTCAAATTTGTTATCGCTAGGGGTACGTCTCGAGTTCTAGGCTACCGAAGGCCTTTATCTGCTTTACTTTTTCACTTTTGGACAAAACTGGAGAAGAGTAGTTGATTTTTCATATATGCAATACATATTTTTTTCTAAACTCATTTCCGCTTGTTGGCAGCCTCAACACGATCATATATTTGAGAAAATCAACTTTATGTTTCATAACTTTAGCAGGCAAGCGTGATTAGGGCCACACATACTGCATACCAATCAAAAAATCGTATTCGCCTCACGTGGCTTGAGAAACGGCAATGAAGACTCGAGAAAGACAGAGTGCGAGACTGTTTGAGGAAGTGAGGAAAATGACTTGACAGGGAGAGGTCAGCAAGCGAACTGGGTAATCACGGAATTTGCACTATAATGTGTGTAATGATGCATGTTACCAACCAATTACTATTTTGACAGTGTTGTGTTTATAATTAAGAGTCTCCGTTAACCTACCTAGCGTTAACAAACAGAACTATTCAAGGTCTATTCAACATAATGTCCACAATGACAGAGCACAGCTAGAGCTATTGCTAACTGTTTTGCTAACTGCTGATGTGTTTGGACTTAAGTATAACTTAATATATCGAACAACACACCGATACAATGCCCTGTACACTTTAAACTAATATCCGTAATGTTATCTTGGTGATTGTCATTCAGTTTAGTATAATGACATCTATGTAAGTTAGCTATTTTTGACAGATATATTTTCTCCATTTCACTGCTCTTTGTACTTGAACGCAGGATGTTTCAAATAAATGTACTGAATCTAGTTCTGCTGTTCAATCAAACCAACACCTTGTTACATTATGTGTGCCCAAACAAGCATTCAAGTAAATAAATTTGAACTTTAGTCTTCTCTGGTCAAGGGCTAAGCTACCTCTTTCTTTGTGCAGAAAGTGCAGGTGGTAGGCTACATTAGCTATTGAAAATAGTAGGCTACAGATAGATAGATTACAAAGTCATTACAAAGTAGGCCTACATTTTTTGGAATCCCAATGTGCTTTTGTGTTTGTTTGTGTCCCAATTTGGATTTATAAAGTCAATTTTCTGCAGTGTGATGGACGCAGCCACGTCCACACATTTTGAACACTCTAAGATGGTTTGTTACCCCTCCCCTTGTCCATTCAGTTTAATTTGTATTTTGCCTAATTGGTGCACTTTCCCATTTACACATGCCACACAAACACGCTTGCACTAAACCAAGTAAAAATGCACAGTCTTTTGATTTCATACAACATACTTAATTTTTACAGTAGAGTTTGTTTGTTATCACCTCCATTAGCCATGCGGTCTGAAAAACAGTGTCCGTCTGCATATCCCGTCCGGGTAAAACGTCCCAGTGTCAAGACAGGCTGAAAGGTTCCATAAGCTTATAAAGACTTTAGCATGTTCCAACTGCTCTCCTTGTCATGGGGGGATGCAGAGTTTCTTGCTCCTTCCTGTCTTTGTTTGTATTTAGCCATTTTGTGTTTATTCATTTGTTGTTGTTTACATTGTCTATTTATGTCTGTAGTAATTCATGTTTGTCTTTTGAGTAACTTCATATTGTTTTGTGTTGATTGATTTTGTAATTTCCCCTTTTTAATTAATTATGGTTTGATCCTTTTGTATTTAAGTTTCTCCTTTGTGTTAATGGAGGAGAGACAATAGGGAGATCATGATGAGACGCTGATGGAGTGTTAAGTTATTATGCTTTTGTTCTGATTTGGTACCTTTATGTTGGGCCTAGAACTTTATGTTTATTTCATTCAGTTGTAATATTACTATTATTTGGGGAAAATAAACCCAGTTTTGTGAATCTTTTAAATCTGTGTCTCGTGCCTGCTGCTCGATCCCTCACATGCAGCATGCCCAGACAGGAACAAGGTAAGATTTATACAAAATGTGCATTGACAACTATTATCTGATCGAAAATAAGCCGTCGGAAGGGGATTTTGCAGCGTTTTCTAACATTGCTGCTTAGCTGGTGTTTACATTCCGAGACGGGTCCTATTGAACTCTTACTCGATTGGTTGATTTTCCCAAGGACTCAAAATGCCGACATTTGATCGGGTTATTACCTATAGATTTCCTTGCATATGCCCGAGGAAAATAACGATTAAAACCTATTGAATTTGACAATATATGATTAAACCAGAGCTGCAAACAAATTTTGTTAGGCTATACAAATTTGTTTAGGCCTATATCACAGATGACAACTTGTCTACTCTTCTGATGTTTTTTACAAAACAACATGAAAAACGCCCTCGGCCCACCGTCTAAATGCTTTGAACGGCTTGTTATGTCCCATATCAAATCCATCCAACCCCCCACCCTGGACCCTTTCTAATTTGCATTCAGAGCCAAAAGATCAACAGAGGACGCAACATGCTCAGCTCTCCACCCAGCCCTCACCCACCCGGACAAAAGAGACTTATGTGAAAATGCTGTTCAATGACTTCAGTTCAGCATTCAATACCATAATACCACAACAACTCATCTGCAAACTTGACAAACTGCGTCTCAGCACTTCACTCTGCATCTGGCTACTGGACTTCCCCAGTCAGAGGCCCCAAGCAGTACGCATTGGAAACAACACCTCTAGCAGCATCACACTGAGCACAGGGGCCCCCCCAAGGCTACATGCTCAGTCCACTGCTTTTCACCCTGCTGACGCATGACTGCACAACAACCCACAGTAACAACCACATAGTGAAGTTCGCTGACAACTCAACTCTGACCAAGGAGATCATTGTAACAAAGCAAAAGTCTGGTCTGCAACTCTGTAGTCACTGGTCCTGCCAAAATGATTTCAATGACCCGGTACCGTGTGGGCTTGCTGCCTTGCTGCTCGACCATGATTGGCTAGACTGACCTTGGCTGCAAATTTAATTTGCTACCGCTAGGGGTGTCGAGATTTCTAGACTAGGACATCCCCACTAATACCAATGAAGCAGTCCTATCCCTTTTTGAGGTTTGCAACTGTTTTTGGCATCTGACTGTAAAAGTTACGATGCCGCCATGGGCCAGAGAAGATAGATATTGGAAAGGTGAGTGAGAACATTTCTGTTAGATAGAAATCACAGACATTCAGGCTTTTATAGGCAAGAGTCAGAGATCATCAGTCTTACCCGTAATGAAGGTTTTGTCTGTAGGGAAGAGTTTGTACAAATAGAATCCTCCAGGACATAAGATCACATCCACAGTCCCAGTTTGAGTACATCTGTAACCGATATTATGGGTATAGGAACGATTGCACAGTCTGAGGCTGTGGACTTGACCATCCGTAAGGCCTGAGTAGTCACTGCTATGACAGATACTCAGTGTTATGTAATCTCCACAGTAACTGTGTAGGATATCTCCACCAATCCCAGTGAAGCGGTACCAGCCCTCTGTGAGGTTAGCATCTGTGTTTGGCCGCAGATGGAAAAAGTTATAGTTCCGCCATGGGTCAGAGAGGTTAGTGTAGAATGAACAAGGACCTAGATGCAGAGAAGATGACAACAAATATTTCATGCTGTAGTATATGAATGCACATCACTACAACTACTAATACTACACCTTCTATTGTAGTATTAGTTCTACCACGACTAGTTATTGACATAAAACAAGACATTTGAACATGAGGCTATGAAATCTATGCAAATTGGCACATACAATTAACTAGATGTACTGCCAAACAGTACAAATATGACCCCCGTGCCCATTGTAGAATATTTTTCCAGGAAAATAAATCACACTTGTCAATTTGTTTCTATCTCCTTCTTTGGTCATTATATTGTCTGTCTAAATTTGTTTGTTGTTGTAGGAAACATGAAACTCCATGAGTGTACTCTATGTATTTGTGCCATATAGCATGTCACAAACTATTAGCCTAATTTCTAATATGATTTACTGATATTGTAGTCAAGGCAAAATAAGCAACTTCACGATAAAGGTCACTATCAAACTTTTTACATATGATTCTATCTGCTTTTTCACGTAGAATCCATTTCTGCTTGGGACATTTTTGTATCATGTATAGTTCAGGGATGCAAACAGCGCGCCTTTTGGCGGATGCCGCCTTTTTCACAGCTGTCTGGGGGACTTTTGTGAATCGTGCAGAGCCGAGGATTTTTTTTTTTTGTTTGGGGTGGGGGGGGGGGGGGGGGGGATGGGTGGTGGGTCTGAGTAATGATGGCAAAGCAAGGCTTCATGAGTTAATGAGGCTTTCCAGCGCAAAGGCTCACCAAAAGGCTCATTACCCAGAAGCTCATGAGATCTTTCTCTCTAGTGTCACCTGCTGTCCAAAGGGAAATATAACAGCCTAAATTAGCCTATAGATACAGACGGCAAGTCCGGGCACGCCCATAAAATCAGTTCCTCGTGGGGGAAAACAAACCCTAAATTAGTGAAGGAGTCAATGGCATGCTAAGCTACAAGTTACACTGAGCACCATCTACAAGGGCCAGACACATTTTTGAGGGCAATGCCTGAAGGTAGTAATGATGGTCAGATGGTCCGATGTGAATTCTGAACTTGACACCCCTCCAAACGCGATACTGATGACAATTTAGATGATGTTTGTTAGCTTCATTAGCTTGCTAACTAGCCAACTTCATTGATCACCACAGTAAATGTAGCTAACTTTAGCTTGCTTAACTGATGTAACGCCCCCATGCCCCTATGACAGGCATGCACTAAATAAGATTTTGGGTGTAAACCTTATGGGCGTCCTGAATTCGTAATAAAACGTGATATTACAATATATGTTAATATCTGTGGGTTTTCAATAACACTGTGCCCTTGTATAGCTTTTAAATTGTTTCAATGCAATGTAAATAAACCTTGTCTCAAATAAAACACTTCAATTACTTTTTAAATAAAGTATTTCTTTTACTTAAATGTTTCCTTTTTAAATAAAATACCTCTTTGCAAATAGAAATGAAATGAAATGAAATTACAAAATCAGAAATCACATGAAATAAACCCCTTTTGTTAAACACAATAGGCTCCTTGAACCTCAAAATTCAAAATAATAACTATAGCCGGCAGCTAAATTTCAAATACCAGTCAAGTGTGTTGCAGGCCTGGTGCGTTGCTTGCGATCGTAGTAGCCAGGAAACGATGGTGGCTCCTTCACTCACACGAGCAAAAAGAAAATGCACTCAGGTGGCCACGCGCTAGCCACGAGCGCTCAGCATGGTCTGCATCCACTCCCAAACTCATGGACAAGAAAACAGATGAAAGTGCTGGAAAATCTCCTTTGCCAATGTCCCTTTAGGTATACTTGAAGACAAACTTGTGCTCCTCGTGTAGACGAACTTTGGTCCAAGTACAGTCCCAAATGAACTAGCTTTCACACGCTATAACATAGCTATGACTCGGCAGCAATGGCGGACAGCCAAACGGTGACTCCTCTCCGGAGAAATAGTTCTAAAACAGTCCGTCACTAAACATAACACTCTTAAGAGTTCACGGGTTGTGTACTCACAGTATTACATTCACTTAAATGCAGGAATAAGTTAGCTACACATTCCTAAAACTTTACTTTCGGTTTACTACAACCTGCAGCAACTTCATGCGTTTACATGCGTCCATCTTGTCTTCCTTCTCCTCTCCTCAACTCTAAACTCACGTTCACTTCCTGCGAACTCCTGACCTTCAACTCACTTCTGATTGGTTTAGAAATTTAACATAAAGTAAAATACACATTTCAATTCGTTTTCTTTACAAACATGAAATACAATATTCTTACAGCATTTTCAAATGGCTACAATAATTCTTATAGAAAACAAAAATACATTTACCTTCATGTAAATGACAAACTCAAAGTGCATCATACACTTCAAATATGCATGAAAATAACATAAGCACATTTAAATGCTTTAACCCTTTTTAAACTCTTTATTTATTCCACTCATGAATTTCTTGTATTTATGCTATGTATTAAACTTATTTATTAACCCCTTAATTACCAAAGGGCTACACTCTCCCCTCTTAAATGGTTTCCATGTCCCCATGAAACCCTTCTCATGTACATGAGACATGATCCATTAAGCGTCTAGCCAATCTTTATGACTACACCCCTATGAACTATAGTCAAAGGCTGGTCTTTAGGTCTTCCGGCCTCATCATAAGTTAGCCTTATAACAGGTTTAATAGACCTCTTCTCTCGTCTAGGAGAATGTCTTTCAGGTTGAACGTCATGATTAGTCAATACTGGAGAATTTCTCTCAGATACAGTACCATTTCTTTTCCCAACAGGTGTCTCTGCATCATTAACAGTATTCACTTCACCCTCACTCATGTCCTCAATGACACTTTCATTTTCTGAAATCACATCAGGCTCATGATCACTCTCCACATGTTCAGACACACTCTCATGTTCATCAGCAGCATCCACTGCTGGCAATACACTTTCATGCACCCTTTCACGTGAGACTTGGTCTCTAAGGCCTCGTTCAGATTGGCATCCCAAATCCGATTTTTTCATATCCAGATTGTATCTAGAATTGATTTCGGGTGGTCTGAACAGCAGAAAACCACATGAATTCCGATTTTTCCGAATCTGTTACGCTCTACATACCCATGTGGTGTCAATTGCGATTCATATCGGATATGCTGCGATCTGAACAGCTTTTCCACATGGGATAAGATTTCACCGTGTCACTTGCGTCATTTGTCACGTGACACAAACATCAACACGTGGAATGCAGATGGACGGAAGTGAGAGATCAATGTTAATTCTCCTTTTAAAAAACAGTGTCGTTTGCTATAACAACGTGTCAGTGCGCGTTATGGATTTGCCGCAAGTTGGAGTTTACCTCGCGTGTGGAAAGCAACGTCAGTGAAAGTTTTCAACCACGCATCAGAAAGGCAACTAACAGCTGTGCTGGACTGCATTGATGCACTGAAATAAAGATGAGTAACTTTATTCTTCCATCTCTGATACTTCCTTGTTACTTGTAGCTGTGTGCTACGGCCCCACTTAACCATCTGAGAGAGAAACAACCAGCATTCTACCCTCCGCGGGTTTGTTTATTATTTGTGGGCATGATGCGTTGGGGTACCATAGTAACCCACGTGGATATGGCAGGTGATTAGCGGACATGGAGATCCGATATGACAAGCAATGTGAACGCGGTCGATAGAGAGATCTGATGTTGATCAGATATGCTAAAAATCAGATTTGGAGTGCAGTCTGAACATAGCCCAAGATCATCAAAATCCGACCTCCATCTGAATATGGGCCGAACTTCAGACTCAGAATCACTTGATTCATCCACTAAGTAACCAGTACTCTCTCGAGGCCTCTGTGACACAGTCTTTCTCTGTGCTCTAGTCACAGGTCTCCTGGGAGACTGTTGAACATCTGACTCCTCAGATATTCTCACCAAATTCCCTATTGGCAAAATATTGTCACGGTGAATGGTTCTCAGCTTCCCCATACCATTTTCTGGTTTCACCCTATAGACAGGCAAATCAGGGAGCTTTTCCACCACCACATAAGGTAAAGAGTTCCACCTACTCTGCAACTTATGCTTCCCTTTTAATCCCAAGTTCTTCAAAAGCACGCGATCACCCTTGGCTAAGACCTGGTCACGCAACACTCTTTCATAGTTCTTTTTGTTTCTCAAATGAACCTGTGTGGCGGACTTTGCAGCAAGTTCATAAGCATTTTGTAAATCCTTTTCAGTTCCTCCACATAACGTGAGTGACTGACAGCTTCCTTTCCATCAGTTCCAAAGCACACATCAATAGGCAACCTAGCTTCTCTGCCAAACATGATGTAATAGGGCGAAAACCCTGTGGCATCGTTCTTGGTACTATTGTACGCATGTACAAGCTGGCTTACATGGCGACTCCACTGACGCTTGTGCGTGTCCCTCAAGGTCCCCAGCATAGAGAGCAGAGTCCTGTTAAAGCGCTCTGGTTGCGGGTCGCCTTGGGGATGGTAAGGAGTCGTCCGTGATTTACGGATCCCCAAAGTCCTCAGAAGCTCCTTAATCAATCGGCTTTCAAAATCACGGCCCTGGTCCGAATGTATTCGGGCCGGGAGGCCATAATGAACAAAGAATCTCTCGACTAAGACCTTAGCCACTGTTACAGCTCTTTGGTCCTTAGTAGGGTATGCCTGCGCATAGCGACTAAAATGATCAGTGACCACCAGTATGTTTGCGACTCCACTAGAGTCAGGCTCCAGCGACAAAAAGTCTATACACACTAGCTCCATAGGACCACTGGAGGTGATCTGGTGCAACGGAGCAGCTCGTGGACATGGACTCTTCCACGTTACACACCTTCCACAGTTTCCTATGTACTTCTCAACACACTGAGACATTTTTGGCCAGTAAAACCTGTCTCTTATCAAGTCTACCGTCCGCTCTACACCCAAATGTCCCATGTCATCATGCAAAGCACTACACACCTGCATGCGGAACTTCGTGGGTAGCAGCAATTGACGTTGCTCTTTTCCAGAGGCTTTACGTGTCAATCTGTACAACAATCCATCTTCAATTTTCAATTTCTGACTCTCACGCTTCAACAGAGCTATCTCAGGATCAGAGTGGCTTGAACTAGACGGCCACTGTCCAGTGTTCAAGGCTTCTCTCACTACTCTGAGAACGCTGTCCTCTAGCTGGGCCTTTTGCAAGTCCTCACGGGTAAACTGTTCTAGCTGACCCAAATTAAGATAAAAGCATACAGCTCAGGAACACCTTCTGCAGGAACTCCCAATCTATCTGCCACACGCACATCACCATCAAGTGACTCCTGCGCATGCACACACACACGACCACAAATAGCCTTCACATCACCCTGGGAAAGTCTCTTCCAGGGCTCAGTGTCCTCATCAATCCAGTTACGAGAAAGCAAGTCAGCGTCCACATTGACTTTACCAGGACGGTACTTGATCTCAAAGTCATACGTGGCTAAAGCAGCAAGCCATCGATGCCCTGTAGCATTGAGCTTTCCTGACGTCAAAACGTAGGTGAGCGGATTATTGTCCGTCATCACCGTGAATCTCACTCCATACAAGTAGTCGTGGAATTTATCTACCACGGCCCACTTGAGAGCTAGGAACTCAAGCTGGTGTATATGATACTTCTGTTCAGCATTGTTTAAGCCTCTGCTAGCGAACGCAACAGGCCTAAGGCCCTCAGGATGCACCTGATTCAAAACAGCACCTAGCCCTTTAAGGCTGGCGTCAATGTGCAACACATAAGGCCTATCCGGGTCAGCGAAGGCTAACACTGGCGCGTTAGTAAGGCGCTTGATGATCTCGCGGAATGCCTGGGTACAAGCATCCGTCCATCGCGGGCCAAACGGTTCAGATTCCTTGAAATAGTTCTGGTCTTTCACAGCACTCAGCTTTTTGCCCTTCCTCACAGGAGGATACCCCTTAGTGAGGTCAGTCAGCGGCTTAACAATGGAGGAATAATTGGCGACAAATCTACGGTAATAACCACAAAACCCGAGGAATGACCTCAATGACTTCAAGTCAGTGGGTTGTGGCCACTGTGTTACAGCTTCCACTTTAGATGGGTCCGTGGCAATCCCATCAGCCGACACAATATGCCCTACGTATTTTACTTTAGGCTGACAGAACTGGCACTTATCCAGCGACACCTTAAGACCCACCTCCTCAAGGCGATCCAACACCTTCATGAGCCTCTCCTCATGTTCCTCCAAAGTGGCACCAAACACAATCAAATCATCCAAATATACAAGGACTTGAAGCAAGTTCATGTCCCCAACGGCTTTCTCCATTAAGCGTTGAAATGTCGCAGGAGCCCCCATTACTCCCTGCGGCATACGCTCGAATTGGTAGAAGCCGAGTGGACAAATAAACGCGGTCTTCTCCTTGTCGTCCTCCGCCATGGCTATTTGGTAGTAACCGCTACGGAGGTCTAACACGGAGAACCAACAGCTTCCAGCCAAGCAATCCAACGCATCATCAATGCGCGGCGTCAAGTACTGATCAGGTATCGTCTTAGTATTCAGAGTCCGGTAGTCGATGCACATACGCACGCTACCATTCTTTTTCCTCGCAATCACAATAGGTGATGCGTACGGACTCCGAGACTCCTTTATCACTCCTGCAGCTAGCAGATCTTGAAGGTGTTTACGCACATCCTCTATGTCGGCAGGCGCGAGACGTCTGGACCTCTCCCGAAATGGTCGGGGGTCAGACAGACGGATATTGTGCTCCACTCCCTTGGCTAAGCCAACCTCCCATTCATGGAGTGAAAACACGCTACGCCGGCAACATAATTTCTCTCTAAGCCTCTCTTTCCATTCCATAGGAATAGGCGAATCACCAAAATCAATCACAGACGGATCTATTGCTTCAGATGTCTGACTTTTCACTAATGGACTTGCCAATTCAGCAGTCTGGACTTTACCCAGAGGTGTGCCCTGAGGTATGCTAACCTCCTTCATTGTCTCATTCTGTATTAACAAGGAGAAACAATTTGGGTCAATAGCACTAACCGGAGCTACCACAGGCTGAACCATCACAACTTGCGGCAATGGCGTGGCATCACTTCCTCCACTATCACAATGCCTTTAGGAGTTGACTGGCAAAAATCCACTTGGCATGGCACACAACGACTCTGTTGAGGCAACAGTCTCAACTGATCAGGGCCCATCCATCTCACTAAGCCCACCGTGTCATCTGGATCCACATCACCAGAGCTATGCAAAACAGGCTCCTCCTTAGGCCCTACACTGCTCACATTCAATGCACGAGCTAGAGTTTCACTCTCTGAATGATCACATAGACTAGCAAGCCTATGGAACAAACTAGCATTCGTGCCCAAAATCAGTGGAACCTGGTCTGGTGTGTTAGGCCCTGGGCAAATCAATGCCAACACAGACAACGTCTCCGGCTTACCAACAAGCTCTTTGGGGAACTGCATGTCAACCACAACATATCCTAGATATGGGTAACTCGTATCACTAAGCCCCCAGATGGCTAAACCAGACACTGGTTGGATGGGTACACCCGACAAGTGTTTCTCATACCATTTCTCAAAAATTATGGTCACTTGTGACCCACTATCCAAAATCGCCGTACAGGGATGACCATTTACCTCCACCTGCACAGTAGACGGGGGACCAATAAGACCCTCAGGAAACGTGGCAGCTGTCTTAGCATGCACTGCCTGTTTCTTAGCAAAGCAGTGAGTAGTATCACTCTTTGACTCACTTTCAGGAGCACGCCCGTCTTTGGCTTTCTTGAGTGAAGCTATAAGCCTCCGAATCACTTTCTTCTCATTCTCATCAGCTAAGCACTTAGTGGCGATATGGCCATCTTCCCCACACCTGTAGCAGAAGCGGTCATCATCAACTCTAGGGCTCTGCACTGGCCTAGGAGAACCACAATCAGTAGGCTTAGAACCAACAGCGGCAACCGTGGCTGCTGGCTCAGCTGCATTAGCATCCTTAGCCTTTAGCTTGTTGTTCCATCGCCTAACATTTTTACTTAAAGCAACAACTTCAGACCTATTGCCAGACTGGGGAGTCTGGGCTGTTGAAACTGAAGCAACAGCTCCCTCAGTAGAGGACTGTTTCTTACTCATCTCGATCACTTGGGTTCTCAAAGCTTTAAAATCAGCCTTTAAGCCCTCAATGTCCACACTAGCGTCTGCAGACTCACCACAAGTAGCAACATTCTGAACACGAGCATTGACTCTCTGACGTGTTCGCTGATGCTCTTCCTCTGTTCTAATCTCAGAAAGCAAGCTCAGAAAATTAGGGGGATCACTACGTCTCTCCTTCAGACGTAGCTGCAATAGCATGATATCAGAATCAATCGCTCCACGAAGCAACTGTTCTACTCTCACTCTGTCTTTATCTTGTGCTGAAATCCCACCTTTCTTCACCACTTTGGCCAGAAAAGGTTCCAGTCTGCGAACATAGTCTGACAACCTCTCACCAGCCTTCTGCTGGATGAGGCGAAACGAGAAGTAAAGGTCTTCAGCAGACTCAGCCGAACCAAATGCGCTATCCAGTGCATCAACAAACTCTTCAGCAGTAGCACCTAGCTTACTGAGGCGTAAGGACTTCACAACCTCTAAAGCAGGGCCTCTTAAACACTCTAGAATTCGACGTCTCTTCTCTTGATCGGTTAAATCACTCTCTTGAACCATCAGAGTAGCTTGCTCAAGCCAATACTCCATAGACTCCTCCCCAGCCGGAGTAGGAGTGATGCCCGAAAAGATACGCAGACGGCGATAGCCATAGCCTTCAGTCTGGCTTCTGCTAGTTCGACTCACTACATCAACCATAGCACGCAAAACTGATTCGTCAGGCTCTTTAGAAGGGGCAGAGGGACTGTAAAACCCTTGTAAGTCAGCTAAAGTCACCCTCAGTCATTAAAAAGTCCCTCAATTTCACCGAGAACTCGTCAGGGGTAGTAGGAGTCGGGTCAGTTGTCACAGCTTCAGGAGTCTGGTCAGCTATCACAATTTTCCACACAGCGTCACTATCCATAGGCCTAACCTCAGGGGGAACCAAGCTAGGATCAATCAATTCTTTACACTCACAAAGAACTAAAAGGCCATCTGCATCGCTGCTAAATCTCCTACCCCTTACTCTCACCCGTCCCCAACACCTAACAGTATGCAAGGCGTCTTCAATCTGGCCTACTGCCAAGTCCTCACTGACACCAACCACCAATATAGCATGGCTAATGTCAATACCTTCCCCCCTGCACCACTGAATAATCTCGGTTTTGTAATCAGTCTCCATTGAGAAGCAAAAACCAATAGCAAGAGACAAGGCTATGAGTTAAGGCAAAAAAAACAAAATAAAAAATATCCCGTTAAACAAAAAACAGTGTAAAACAATACAATTAAACACTTAAAACAACAGTTAGGCACTTAAAAACCCCAATCCCAGCGGTGCCTCCATTTTATGTAACGCCCCCATGCCCCTATGACAGGCATGCACTAAATAAGATTTTGGGTGTAAACCTTATGGGCGTCCTGAATTCGTAATAAAACGTGATATTACAATATATGTTAATATCTGTGGGTTTTCAATAACACTGTGCCCTTGTATAGCTTTTAAATTGTTTCAATGCAATGTAAATAAACCTTGTCTCAAATAAAACACTTCAATTACTTTTTAAATAAAGTATTTCTTTTACTTAAATGTTTCCTTTTTAAATAAAATACCTCTTTGCAAATAGAAATGAAATGAAATGAAATTACAAAATCAGAAATCACATGAAATAAACCCCTTTTGTTAAACACAATAGGCTCCTTGAACCTCAAAATTCAAAATAATAACTATAGCCGGCAGCTAAATTTCAAATACCAGTCAAGTGTGTTGCAGGCCTGGTGCGTTGCTTGCGATCGTAGTAGCCAGGAAACGATGGTGGCTCCTTCACTCACACGAGCAAAAAGAAAATGCACTCAGGTGGCCACGCGCTAGCCACGAGCGCTCAGCATGGTCTGCATCCACTCCCAAACTCATGGACAAGAAAACAGATGAAAGTGCTGGAAAATCTCCTTTGCCAATGTCCCTTTAGGTATACTTGAAGACAAACTTGTGCTCCTCGTGTAGACGAACTTTGGTCCAAGTACAGTCCCAAATGAACTAGCTTTCACACGCTATAACATAGCTATGACTCGGCAGCAATGGCGGACAGCCAAACGGTGACTCCTCTCCGGAGAAATAGTTCTAAAACAGTCCGTCACTAAACATAACACTCTTAGAGCCCGTTCACACTGACACGCTTTTTTCACCTCCAGGCGCTCGATTTCAATTGTTTCCCTATGGAACGATGCGACTTGACCGTTGCTACGCGCCTCGCGTAAAAAAAGCGCAAGTAAAAACGCAAGCGACTAAAAAACGCAAGCGCTCAAAGTTGAAAATAGTTTAACTTTTGAGGTCGCGTTTTCTTCAACAATGGGCCTGTTGCCTAGCTGCCAGTCATAGCTAAGTCGGGGAGTTAGCAGTTTAGCCAAATCTAGCTGTCATAGCAACAAGACGTACATTTATCATTTTCGACCTCGCATGTTTTTGTCGCTCATTTTTCAGAATACTCGCGTTTTACAAGCGGAAAAGCGTGTTCAGTGTGAAACCCCCCTTAAGAGTTCACGGGTTGTGTACTCACAGTATTACATTCACTTAAATGCAGGAATAAGTTAGCTACACATTCCTAAAACTTTACTTTCGGTTTACTACAACCTGCAGCAACTTCATGCGTTTACATGCGTCCATCTTGTCTTCCTTCTCCTCTCCTCAACTCTAAACTCACGTTCACTTCCTGCGAACTCCTGACCTTCAACTCACTTCTGATTGGTTTAGAAATTTAACATAAAGTAAAATACACATTTCAATTCGTTTTCTTTACAAACATGAAATACAATATTCTTACAGCATTTTCAAATGGCTACAATAATTCTTATAGAAAACAAAAATACATTTACCTTCATGTAAATGACAAACTCAAAGTGCATCATACACTTCAAATATGCATGAAAATAACATAAGCACATTTAAATGCTTTAACCCTTTTTAAACTCTTTATTTATTCCACTCATGAACTTCTTGTATTTATGCTATGTATTAAACTTATTTATTAACCCCTTAATTACCAAAGGGCTACACTGAGCTAATCAGACTTGTGATTGAAAGTTGCTTTACTTTTGACAGGAGCAGAGACGGCTCATGACATTTCTGTTAGTGTAACTGCAATAAACAAATGATGGAAAAATTATTTTAGTCTAAACACAAATAGGCAAACAGGTCATGATTAGACAAAACATCTAATATGGACTTTGTTCAATTTTACTTAGCGATCTTTTATTGTTAAACAACTTTCTCTACCTTGTCCATTCACCATAATGTTAAATTGGCCCGTTATCCCCCACGCTGACTCCACCCTCGCACTTTGGGGGCGTTAACCGTACTTGCCGTCTGTATCTATAGTAGATGTAGGCTCTGGTTTGTGTAAATGTGGTCACGCTTCGCTAACCTTGACCTCGCTAACCTTTTCTTGTTCAGCACTTTGGCTTGACTGCTGTTGTTTTTAGATGTTTTGTATAAATAAATGTATACTTAAACCAGTTGAAGCCTAAACCAATGAATGATTATAAAAGTGTGAGAGTGTGTGCATGTGTGTATCTGGAAATAATATTACTTTAATGCTTATCAATCAAATTAAATGAACGCAAGACTTCTTATGAAACTAGTGTAAGTGTATATGGAACAAACTGCAACAGACCAGTATACTAATATAATTTGTACTACAATAATAATAATAATAATAATAATAATAATAGCCTAATAATAATAATAATAATAATAATAATAATAATAATAAAATATCAGGGTAATTAATCAGAGAGCGTGTAGGCCTACATTTGTGTGTGTGTGGATACATGTGGGTTTTTTTTTAAATAAGAATGTTTAATACTGTGTTGCGAAATAATCTGTTCATAATAAACACTGTAAACCTATGAATCAATCAAATAGATACATCAGTATGTACATAATTATGACCGCCGCTGCGTAGCAAGCGTAGTGGTCATATAATGATTGTCAAAGTTTTTTTTTTTTTTTTCTCCCGTCATCTACTTCCTGAATTTTTGGTCAACGATTCCCGGGACACCGTAACACCGGGGCACATGAAACTTGGTGGGCATGTAGCCCCAGTAGACTTTTACGGAAAAATTTTGTTTGGTCCCCGGGGGCCACTCCATCTATACGTGGCCCCCCCGTGAAACCCAAAAATGCAGTTTTTCCTAAAAAACTACCTGACCCGTGACCTTGAGGATGATGAAATTTTTATGGAATGTTGGTCTCAAGAGCCCACATCAACTTAGCTTATAACCAGTCATTTGTGATTTGCACCCCCATGGTAAAAAATTTAAATGCAATATTATACTGCTTACCCCCATCTTTAGATCAGATGTTATAAACTGCACCAAATTTAATGTGTATGATGAACCTGAGAACTTGTGGGAATATTTCAAGTTTTGTGGAATTTCATCCATGGGGGGCTATAAAATAAATGAATTTATATGTACATTTAATGACTGTACAACCATTGACCTGTAGATGGTGCTATTGAGTGAATGGTTACTGGGTTACAAAATTCAAATGATCATTACATCATATGTGCTCATATATAACTACATACACACAAGCACATATGGGCACGGGTACACACACACACACACACACACACACTACATACTGTACACACAAGCACACATGCGCACGGGTACACACATACACACACACACACACACACACACACACACACACACACTCTTATACTTGTACACAAAAGCAAACTCACTCATGCAGACACACATTTATAACATGAGAGATATACAAACAAGTTGACAAGCATCATATATTTTATGCAGAGAACGTGGAGAACTGAGCGGCGGTCATATTTTGTACCGCCATGCGGTACATCTAGTTAGTAAATAACTTAGCCTACTTACACATACAGTATTAACAATAGTGATAAATTGCTGTTCAAAGCACTAAATAACATTGAGAACCTTCTGTAATGCTCTGCTATTGAGACTAATGTAAAAAAAAAAAAAAAAAAAAAAAACCCTGCTGTTACACAGCTTGGCCACAGGAACACTAAATAAACTCTGAAGCCTACAGAAACCAATGCCGTGAACAGCACAGTAAATTGCACTTCAGAATGCTCAATAGAAGCTCGATTACGAGCATAAGATTTGGATAGAACCCCTCCGGCAAAAAATACATTTTACTTTCCCTTTTCAACATATTTATTTTGTGTATACCATGTTTAATGAATTAAATAATGGGCTGAAAATACTGTTCACGCCATCTCTAGAAATATTTTGATTGAATTCTCAGCTCTGACGTTTATGTCTCAAACATTCTATTCAGAGATTCCCGTAGGCTTTAGTTGTCATAAATACGGTCCACCAATCAATCTGACATTACATACAAAATGTGCAATCATCAGAGGTGTCAAAAGTACACACATTCTATACTCAAGTACAAGTATAGATACCTGTGTTTAAAAAGACTCTAGTAAAAGTTGAAGTATTGACTTAACTTTTTTACTCAAGTTAAAGTGAAAAGTACAGGCTCTAAAACATACTTAAAGTATAAAAGTATAAAGTACCGGTAACCTTGTGAAGGACAAAACTACCATTTTAGGGAAAAGCTTACAGGACCTAGTCTATCCAAGCAAAGAATAATGAACTGAAATCAATACAAAGAGCTGCATTGGCCAGTCTTTCCTTGGCACATTCAAAAAATAAAACTCCTGTACAAGAATGAGGGATTGCGAACTCAATGTGCATGTGGTTTGCAAAACTTTATTGGTATGCAAATAGATTTTAGCCTACACATATAGCCTATTATCCATCAAAGCAGACTTCAAAGCCTAGACAGTTACATTAAATGCATACCCTTGATTAACATCTATTTAACAGCAAGAGATCATGTGTAGATCTTTGACTGCATCTATGTGAGAACCATCACATCCCTGTTTGTGTGTGTATTGGAGGAGAGGTAAACACTGGACTGATGTGATCCTCAACTCAGTTTGAATGACAACTTGCACAAATCAAAAAAAAAAAAAAAAGCAATTCCTAAACAGCCACAACGTCATGTATAATAAATTAACATGACTCTGTAAAACAAGGTGTGCAAATGTGAAACAGAAAGACTACAAACAACCATAGCTAAGAGGCAGCATGAGGAGCAACGCGCAAGGTATACAATTCGCCACTACCAGAACCTTTTTTTTTAACCGTGGAGAATGTCTCTGTGCTTTGTACAATACTTTGGGTCACTGCAAAAATTAACTACCACAACAAATAACAGAAAAAGCTGTGTTGGTTGAGAGAGAGAGAGAGAGAGAGAGAGAGAGAACTAGTGATTGTAATAATTATGCTGTGTGTGTGTGTGACAATGTACCAGTACTTAGACGTGTGTAGACCATATCACATCAGAAACCACTATTAAGCTTCAAAAGAAGCTGATTTTCAAAGTTCTTGGCATCTACACGTGCCCTTTTCGGTGTGAATATCAGTCCAGCTGTGCTGAACAGTCTCTCACACGCAGCGGAGGCTGGTAGTGGAGTGTTGAGCCTTATCGACAGGTTGAGTACTGTTGGGAAAGAAGTGAGTACCCCCACTGTATCACCTGGGCATCCCAAGTAGGTCTCCAGCTGTTTGGTGTTTTCTTGGGAACTGGGGTTGTGTCTGATTGAAGAAAAAAAGTCATCATCCTCTGAAGAATTGGAGGTTTCACCGCGAGTCTCCACAGCTTGTTCTTTCAAATGACCTTTGATGTAGTCAAGACCTATAGAATAAAAGTAACATTAGGACAAAATTGGAATTATTAGCATGGAATTGGGTTACAATATGATTACATATAACATTTATCATATAGGCCTATATACATGAAAGAAGATTGAAATTTTGGTTGACAGTTATATACAGTACATCTTTCATACAATTACAGGCAACTGGTAAATATGTTAGACATGGAGCTTCAAGACTACAAATATCAGATTTTCATTCATTACTGGGATGAAGACAACAGTTCAGTACTAACCAAGTTTTAGGACACATTCATCGCTTGTCCAGGAGGTCTTGAACTTGGGGACAAGGATGGCAGCTGCAATCAGCTCTGGATCTCTAATCATCTCTCCAAATCGCTTTTCAAGGCCTGCGAGAAGTGCATCAACAAGAGGCCCACAAAACTTGATGGAAATGTAAAGACGCTGGAGCTTCTCCTTGAGTAGTGTAATTGTTGGCACCAACCATCCCATTTGCACATTGGTCTCTCCTTGAAGAAGATCAAGCGCCTTGGCAACAGGGCTCGTGGTCTTCACGTACTCAGCTAGAAAGGCCAGCTCCACAGGACTGAACCTGTTAAAATAGAAATGAAAGTGAAAAAAATTATTATTTTCAACACATGACTGTACTGTGGCTAATTTTAAGAATCTTTTAAATAAATTGTGAAATTGTCCCAATAGTATGCACTGCTAATCAACTTTTAAAGATTAGTGGAAATCTTTATATAGTGATGGCTGCGTGTTAAAAAGCATTTCACATCTTCAGCCATCTTTGTAAATATTAGACCATCATATATTTCAATCATTAAGCTTTAAAATACGGTAAGGTAGGTACATACATGGGTATCTTCAGTGCACTGCAGACAGCAGCAATGGCTCCTTCTCCTTGTTCTCTGGAGATCCTAATGATCCTCTCTACAGCCATAAAGAGCGAGTTCCACCTTGTATCATTTGGCCTCAGGAGCTGGAGTTTGCACTTCTCTTCAATGACTTCAGCAGCTGTGGTGGACCTTGCGCTTTTATTCCAAAGACTTGTGCACTTTGCAAATGATGAACGAGACAGACGTTTGTAGACGGTGCTAGCTATGTTTGACACATCGACTGTTGAAACCAAGTTGAGAAGATGGCAGGCACAGCGGTGGTGTTTGGGAAGCTGATATTCCAAGCTGTCATCTTCATCTAGAATGGCTTCAACGTCAACAAACTCAACATCAGCAACACCCATCTCATCATCATCATCATCAACTTCCTCCTCTTCCTCCTCATCCTCCTCATCTCCTACTTCATTGCTCTGTACTGCAGCTGTCAGATTGTGATTTTTTATCGACGGGACCAAAGATTCTAAATGCCTTACAAAATTGGAGCCATTGTCAGTGGTGGTACGCGTGATCTTTTCACGGATGTTAAATTCAGTGTGGATGTCATTCAGGGCACTGGCAAGGGCTGTGAATGTATGGGACCCCTTGAGCTGTTTGCAGGCTAAGGCAGCACGACGTCTCATCAACGTTTGAGGTTCGATCCAGTGGACTGTAACGCCTATAAAACTGCGTCGGCGTGACGTCCAGCAATCAGTAGTTGTTGCAATACACTCAATTTTGTCAAGAGCAGTTTTCAGATTTTTCTTCATTACCTGTGCAGCCTTCTCTACTCTGTTTTTCACAGTGCCACGACACATTACGGACACATCAGGTTGAAGGTGTAGAACTAGATCTTGAAAACCCTTCTGCTCAACAACACTTAGTGGGTGCAGGCCTTGAATGACAAAATTTAAGATGACTTTGTCAACACTGGCCTGTGAAACCCTCCTGGTCTCCCACAATTTCGGTTGTTTGGAGGCAGGGCTTTCCTCTGTAGCTGGGAGCCTTCTAGAAGTGAGTTGGGAGTACCTTTCCAGTTGATTTGTGTGTTTTCTCTGGAGGTGAAAAGAACGCGCGCACATTAGTCTTGAGATAACATTTTCCTTTTCATAATATCTGGCTATACACGCACAAGAGTACGCCAAGTAATTTTAGGTTATGGTAGTAGTAATTTGTGAACATATTTTCAAACCGTTTCGAAACAATAGTTAACTAACCTAAATGAGTAGCCTACTAGGTATTTCATGCTAACAAACCAACACACATGACGCTAGGCTAACGTTACAGCATTGCAAACACGTCCCGAGTCATTACCAGAGACGGTTGATAAAAGCTTATTCAGTATCTTTGTCATTACTACCGAAAACAAAGAATTTACGTCTATGACAGGAAGCATTTCCTACCTCCACGTGTTTTTTTTCAAATTGGAAGGCGCACATTTTCAAACTGTTTCGAAACAATAGTTAACTAACCTTAATGAGTAGTAGCCTACTAGGTATTTCATGCTAACAAACCAACACACATGACGCTAGGCTAACGTTACAGCATTGCAAACACGTCCCGAGTCATTACTACCGAAAACAATTAAAGAATTTACGTCTATGACAGGAAGCATTTCTTACCTCCACGTGTTTTTTCAAATTGGAAGGCGAATTCTTGAATGCCAGAAGTTCGTGTCGTTTCGGTAAACAGAGTTTACAAGCCATTTTCCACGAATGTTCCTTGCTTCCAACAATTTCGAACATCTCACGGAGGTATGGCCAAGGATGGGAGATGTGTTGCTGCTCTTCCTCACTCGACTCTAACATTACTGCATCAGCCGAAGAATCTCCACCAATACTCTCGCTAGACATTTCGCTGACATCATCACAAAATATTTCAGTTCCTGAGAATTGCTGCCCGCCTGATTTTTAGGCTATTTATGTTCATCGTCTTGTGCACGTGAAGACAAATGCACCAATAGGGTTGTCTTATCAGTGTGTGTTTACATACGTGTCTAAGCATAATCCAATCAATCACGTTATCCTCATGGCGCGCTTTACTGATACCGGAATAGGTAGAATTTTACTGTTTATTAATAATGACCATCTAAACATAAAAGTAACGACCTTGATTTGAAAATGTAGGGAGTAGAAAGTACAGATACTTATGCTAAAATGTAAGAAGTAAAAGTCAAAAGTTGGCACAAAAATAAATAGTGAAGTAAAGTATAGATACCCGAAAATTCTACTTAAGTACTGTAACGAAGTATTTGTACTTCGTTACTTCCCATCTCTGTTAATTTGACACAAAATACCTCGATGTTAGAGGTATCATGCCCATATAGAGCTTCCGAAAGACAATGAAGCAAAACCGGAGATATGTTTTGCGGCACTAACGGGCGCAAAAGGGTTAATTAATTGGCGCGTCTGAAGAATGTTTAACTTATTTTCGGCTCGAAAAAATTCCGGACCTCGGTGTCCTCTATTGTAGCTACGGCCATGGTTACCACAAAAGGTTTTTATTGTCATTGTGTAACTGTAGATAAGAGGATGAAAAATCCAATTGTCATTAAATCCAATTTTCATTAAAAGGTGGAATGTTTCTTTAAATTTGTTTTGCCATATGAACAAAAGGTTATGTAGGCCTAACTTTTCAGCATTTTCTCTAGTGTAGCTTAATATTTAGTGTAAATCTACTCAACTCAACTCAATCAGCCTACAAAATTATAGTTTAGGCAATTGCTACTTAAGGGCTTTGATGTTATCCTGTTTATAAGCCTTTATGTTTCTTGCTTGGTGGTATGAGAACGAGTAGGCTATGTGAGAATGAAATGTACTTCCATGATATTCTCCTCCTCCGTAAAATAATTTAAACTAGATGATCAAATTAGCCATGGAAAGCTGTCTTGGAACTGTTACATCACTGTGCTACAACTCCATGTGCCGTGAGTTTCCGAAATCTCAATTTTGCCCGAATTTTTCAAAGTGACTGAAAGCTTGAGTTGCGCGACTGCAAATAATGCGTCTTAGATTCTGTTATGTGTAGGTTAAACAGGATGAGTCTGATGTCTTCTATCAACTTTGATATGGTGAGTATATGTTTCTTGCTTGGTGGTATGAGAATGAGTAGCCTATGTGAGAATGAAACAGACTTCCATAACGTTCTCCTCTTCTGTGAAATAATGCTATTTAACCTAGACGATCAAATCAGCCACGGAAAGCTGTCATAAACAGGTCAAACGCAGATCTGAAAATTTGGAGATGCGCGACATCAAATAAATATATGTCTTAGATTCTGTTAAATGGGATGAGTCTGACGTCTTCCACAACACTGCAGCCCATATAACTAGGTTATCTAATTAGATATGGTGCCTTCTTCCTCCCACAGTCTTCTCAAGACTCATACCACCAGTCAATGAACTCACTGAATGAACTGCAGGTAACGTTAGCCTTCTTTTCTGGTTATTGCAAGCACAGCAGCAGCGCTATAGGCAAGATAACTTAAACTGTGTTAAGGCGTGATAAAATAATTAATCGCGTTAATTAATTGCTATGTTAACACGGTAATAACGCTTTAAATTGCCCAACCCTAAATAAAATATTTATCTTTTCATAAAAATAATTATCTTTTCATAATTCTTTTCATAATCTTTTCATAATTTCTGGTGTTGGGTAGCTGCAGCTGACTACGCAGATAAACGAACGCCAATTTGGTTACACATATACAATTTTGACATTAATATTAAAGTAAATATCTAGTTTACATGATCATGCCAAGATAATGCTAATTAGCATAGCCAAATCCACAAGCCAAAATCCCATATCTATAAAGAATTTTTAATAACCGCTGTTAATAAAAATAAAACTCTGTTAATTTAGCACATTACAGTCTTGATAATCTAAACAACCTGAGTCATGCATTATCAATAGCAGTATAATATAGATGGATCTTTTATTTTGATATACACTTCTCTTCAGTGACTCGTCGTGACAATAATAGATTAGAGGATATTGATTAATTGTGCAAGAACTATCTACGTATGTTTCTTAGTTCCATACCCATGATAGTTACAACTATGATCAGGAAAAATAGAATATAATACATTTTGATTAATTTCAAGATGTTAAAATTCCATAACAACATGAAAAGTCTATCATTTCACTCTTTCACATGTGCATCCTGTGAAGCATCCACATCACAGCAGCAAAGTGCTGCCATTAAGAAACTGATCATAAATGTGTGCTTGCTTATGTACTCTGTCTGTGTTTTTCATATACTCTTGTTTAAAATACTCAAAGTGATGTAGCAATTACACACACCCAAAACGTGCTGCGAATGGAGACGATAGGGAGTTTATCAATAATATATAACTCTGTGCATCTTGACTGAAGGCATGAAGTAATCTCAGATTTCCTTTTATGCTTTTTTATGTTTTCAAAAGATTACAGATAAAATAGGTATATATCCAACTATCAATTATCTTGATTTCTGTCTTACCAATACATCCATATGTGTTTCCCAATGGTATGAATCCTTTTGCCAACTCATATCCAGACTTGCACTCACAGTCACCAAAACTACCACACTGGGCATGCTCACCACAGGAGGAACTCTTGCAGTTAAAATGGCCTGGCAGAACATGGACCATTAGGGGTCAGAAAATTATTGTTGAGAATCTATTTGTTAATCAAAAGAGAAGCAATGGCAACAACATCCTGTGATGTTAATGAATGTATTTCATGTGACAAAAAGTATGTACTAAATATTCAATACAACTGTAAAATATATATACACATCAATTTCAATTAATAAATATGGAAAGATGGGAAAATAAATAGGGTTGTCTTACGAGTGGCATAAGTCTGGTTGCTGGCTGGTCTGAGCTGATGCACAAAGTAATCCCCAGTACCCCCATAATCACTGGGCACAAATACATAACAGGTATTTCATTTCAAATTACAAATACATGCTCATCAATTGTAAGAAATTAAAATACAAAAATATGTAATTTAGAATTTGGAAATACAAGAAATACATTACAAATACATCATCATTTATGAAAGACGAGCAGGCTGAAGGAGGTGAGCTTACGATGACTCTGTCCAGCTCTGTCCCATAACATTGATAGAAGCTTGATAGCATTTGATAGACATTTAGATTAATTCTGCCCGGAAATCCCGGACAATGCTACCTTTGCCAGACCACAGTTCATTTCTTAACATGGTCGTGCAAGCCAGGCTAAGATCCTAGTATCCTATATTATCTTTCCGGCTTTCCATACTTACTCAGACCTGGAAAATACTAAAATAAAATTCCATACTTTTCCACACTGCGTAGGAGCCCTATGAATGGGTCATTACAGGATAAAAATCGAGCCCGGATCCATGTGTTTACAGCATTGACACCATAGCCAATGGCTCTCGATCCTAATCTTGCTGGAGCAATTCCTTCATTTGTTGCTCTTTTCCTAGGCTATTCCCTAGTTTAGGCTATACGATAGAGAGGTAAATGAGTTTGATGAGTGTGGTGAGCTTCTTTTGTCCTAAATGGCCTGTAAGATCATTTTTGGCAACATATTGTACATGTATTATATGAAGTATGTTTGGGTGTCTATGTTAGACTCCAGACTCCACTTTTAAACCTTTTGGAGATGTCATGGGCCAAATTCAGTTAATTGACACATCAACCACATTATCATCTCTCTACCAGCACTCACTAGGCTTCTGTTTTCAGCTTGTCTGTCTTCATTATTAGAGTGCATTGAAAATGCACTCTACTGTTCTTCGATTTCTTCTTATTATTATTCTTCCACTTCTTCTTCAACTATGTAATTCAGATCTAACGACTCAACTTAGAAACTTCATTCAAACTTCGTTGCATAGGTCATCTTCGGGAAATGTTTGCAATGTCTTTTCTACTTTGTAACTTTTATACTTTTGAAACTATGAAGATTTAAATATTTTTAAATTTTCCATAGACTTAACATTAGCAACCTAGCAACTACATAGCAACTACTTCAAATATCCTAGCAACTGCCTAGCAACCATGTAGCGACCACTTTCATACTTTCAACTTAGTAACCACCATGGCAACTGACTTGATTTACCTAGCAACCACCCTAGCAACCACTTCACCTACCCTAGCAACAGCCTATCAATCACCTTAGTTACCTAACAACAGCTTAGCAACCACTTCCACAGACTACAATCCTCTCACTTAAGACTACAGATTCAGTTCAACTTCCGGATGTCATCAACTATGCGTCCTCCTCGCCGGTTCCTGTCCGCAACTGTTTCAAATTAAAAGTGATTTTACTATTCAACTGTTCCAAATTAAAATGATTTTACTATTCAACTGTTCAACCATTTCAACTGTGAACTGTCATCAACTATGACTCCTGTCAACTGTTTCCTCTGACCACAACTATATCAAAATAAAAGTCCTCAGTGACGGGATGGCAAGTTAGCATGCTAGTTAGCATAGTTAGCATGCTAATTAGCATTTTTGGTTTTTCATGCAGTTCAACTCAGCTAAGTCTTGTGATCATCATGCTAGCATTATTAGCATGTTAGCTTAGCTAGCATGCTAATTAGCATTTTTGGTTTTTCATGCAGTTCAACTCAGCTAAGTCTTCTGATCATCATGTTAATATTATTAGCATGCTAGCTAGCATGGTTAGCATGCTAATTAGCATTTTTGGTTTTTGATGCTATTCAACTCAGCTATGTCTTCTGATCATTATGTTAGCATTATTAGCATGTTAGCTTAGCTAGCATGCTAATTAGCATTTTTGGTTTTTCATGCAATTCAACTCAGCTAAGTCTTCTGATCATCATGCTAACATTATTAGCATTCTAGCTAACATGGTCAAAATGCTAATTAGCATTTTTGTTTTTTGATGCTATTCAACTAAGATAAGTCTTGTGATCATCATGGTAACATATTTAACATGATAGTCAGCAGTTAGAATGCTAGTTAACATGTATGATAATTTATGCTAGTCAACGTAACTGTCATGTGATTCAATCTTCTCAACTAATTAACTGTTCAACCATTCCAACTGTCACTTATCCAATTATGCCTCCAGTCATCTAAATGTATTGCAATTATATTTACTGAAATGATTTCTAACAAAATCAACTAAAAACAGCAACTGCATTTTCAATGCACTCGTAATTTCTCTGAAATTACATTCTCTA